>JAVIAB010000092.1:133897739-134011605 GCA_032433765.1 Megaustenia siamemsis
ATAAAAGAGATAAACCATGATGAACTGGTTTATAAAACAGTCATACACATTGCCTATACTGGAACTATAGCTATTATTATCGATACTGCTGTTATTTTTATTATTATGAAATATAATAAATGATGAATCATTTTGTTGTTAGTAAATTAACATCTAGAGGCATTATATTCAGATTCTACCTACAATAAATAATTATAATTTACTTTACATTTAGAAATAATTTTACAGAAAAATAAATACTACAAAACTTTTTTGTGTAACAAGCTTGATGGTTTAGTCATTTTGAATACCCAAACCCTTAATTCTGTATCTCTCTCTCTCTCTCTGCGTTCAGGATCAATCAGAGTAAGGATTCCAGACTCTCATATGAAGTCAGCTGTCAGGCTAAGTGTGTTGATCGCCCCCACAGACAGAACATCACAATTAGAGTCTGTCAGATCCACTCTGACTGAACACCCGTTAATACGTTGCACTGTGTTCTGCGCCAGTGGCCCAGTGCATCCGATTTCAGCCAGCATTTTATTCGGGTTTGCTTTCCCTAGCCTTTGATTGTCCCCAATCTTCCTGCAAGGCAGCAGATGATCTTTTGTAGGGGATTCTGCCCTTAGATGGTAGGCCCTCCCAGGTTTACGAGCACCATCTGCCCGAGTCACTAGAGGTGACTAACACACACGGACACACAAAGATGTGAGATGTGACTAACACAGACATACACACACAAAGATGTGAGATGTGACTAACACAGACATGCACACACAAAGATATGAGATGTGACTAATACAGACATGCACACAGCGATACGAGGCATGACTAACACTGACACACATCAAGATATATGACACATGACTAACATAAACATGCACATAAAGATATGAGATATAACTGACATTGACATGCACACACAAAGATATGACACATGCCTAACATAGACATGCACACAAAGATAAAGATATGACAATATAGATAGCACACACAAAGATATGAGATGGGACTAACATAGCCATGCACACACAAGGATATGAGATGTGACAAACACAGACATGCACACACAAAGATATGAGATATGACTAACATAAACATGCACACAAAGATATGAGATATCACTAACCCAGACATGCACACACAAAGATATGACATATGACTAACACTGGTACACACTAAGATATGATATGACTAAACACAGACACACATAAAGATATGAGACATGATTAACACGGACACACCGAGATATGAGATATGACTAACATGACACACACCAAGATATGAGCCATGGCCAGCACACACAAGCTAAGATATGAGCCATGGCTAGGACAGAAACACAGCAAGATATGAGCCATGGCTTCACCAAAAAACACCAAAAAATGAACCATGTCTAGCACAGAAACACATTAAAGTGTCCATATGCTTGGGCTTGTTGTAGTCGGCAGACTCTTCTGAACGTGGGAATCACAGGTTTCGTTAAACAGTTGTCCGGAGATTTGAGAGTGCAGTCTGACCCATAGAACGTTCTCTTGCATGTACAGATTCCCGATCGACTGTTGACAGGTGTCGTTGAAACAGTTGTCCGGACATTTGAGAGTACATATGATGTCACAGCCATCAGAACACATCTGTTCGCACTGTAGCCCAAAATTACCATCTGGACAAGTGTCATTACAGGTATAGCCAAGATGTTTACATTGTAGGCATTTTCCAGATTTTTCCTCAAATAAAGGACAGACACTGAGACAAGACCCGGAACAGTCGTGTCCATAGATCCCATGTGAACATAGCCGTGACAAGTACCGATGATGACATTGCAGCCTTTACTACACCCACTACACACTGCACAAAACGACAAGAATGCTCGTCCAGACAATAGGTGTCTGTAAATGTTTGCACCTCACATACCGTCAGTGCACTGTCGGCCTGCGAAATGGTCGGTGAGAACTCAATCTTAATGTGTGCCATTGACGTTTGTGTTTTGACTACAATAGTGTTCACAGATAAATTAGGTAGGATATATCATTATACTGGAACACTACTCCGCCACTGTCAGAGAAAGCCCTTAGAGTGGCATTCTTTACCCGAATCATAGTGCTAGCTCGATGATAGATTCGAATGATGTGAGTCTTCTGGGGCGTTGCAAAGTTCAGATACCAGTAAACAGAATTGGTTCCACTTCTCCATTGTGTGTGTGTGCAGTCATTGTCATAGAGATTGGTCTTTGTTTTGCTATTAACTGCGGCCTCTGGTCCACATCCGTCTCTGTATAACAGCATCAAATGTTTTGTGCATTAAATCGGTCTGGTTTGTGTTCTGTTTGAGAGCCAGTTTCCGACCCCCGCCAATGTAGTTGGAGCAGATATTTGCAACTATCGCCCTTTCAATCCGTAACTTGTTGATCAGACCAGCCCCAGGCAGAAGGCATCAATCTCGTGCGGACTAACTACAAACCTTGATACATTGTTACATGAGGCAGAACCATTCAGTTTTACCGTGAAACTGTCCGATATTTTAAGTCATTCGCATAAATCCTAAACCAGGAGCACGGCAAAGATTGATTGAAGTTGCCTCAACTGATGTAGAATCTGTGTCCGGATTACATGAGGTGTCGTTGCCATCAAACAGGAAAGTAGTTCAGATTTTTGGGCATATTTGCAAATAAAATCCAAGTACTGACACTGGGGTCCGAAAATTTTGTGCTGACAACTGTCATTGTTTGGGCATGTCCCTGTAGTTTTGTCACAAACTAAGCCATTATAGCAGTGACATTGTAACGTACAATTTGTCCCAAACCAACCGGCTGCACAAGTAAGGTCATTAGCTTCCATGTTGCTAACGAAGCCAGCGAATAAAGACTTGATCTACAGCGATGGTTAACGAACTGTGTACACACATTTATTATCAAACCCGTGTTTACATTTTTTAAAAAATCCGCCATCTCACTGTGGTAACAGATAGCGTGAAATTCTCTAATAGAATGAGATAAACCGTTGGAGACAAGGAAAGTCAACATTGTCTACATGGCTTGGACGCAAGAAGCGTCCATTTTGGTGCGTCCCATGACGTCAATCCAATTCTGTATTAAGTTTATCAATTTCTGTAAAAACCTTTTCCATGTTACATAATTAGCTAAGCCACAATATTACAGGTCTCTGGTATCTTCTTTTTAATTTACTGTACACTGTCTATCCCTACTGAACATTATAACCATAAATTTTGTAAAAATATACATATTTACTTTTTTTTTTAAAGGAAAATCACATAAGAGCCTAAAACAAAAATCTGGTCCTGGCAAATTTAAAACTTAAAAAAAAACTTAATGGATGAGCACATTGCAACCTGCACCAATATTTTGACACAATAAGTATCAAGTGTCTCAGAAAGCACCAATTTCTTTCACTAATTAAAGTTAATTTTTAAATCCACAATTTGTCAACTCAGTAGTTCATGAGTATAAAGTAAAACAAATAGCAAAGTCATAGACAGGACACTGTGCACAATTTATCCCCATAAGGGATTTTTCTCTTATCTTACCATAATATAATTGATGACAGTGATATGGTTTCCTAAATGACGATATCAACAAAATGCGAAATATCACAGATACCATGTCATCCATGACAGAAAGAATAGGACTTGAAATCAACAGGGATATATAAAAATACAACAGAGGGCAACATATATCTAAATTGTCAGACATTGGAAAGAGTAGACCGCTATGTTTATCTTGGTAGTAATATAAAGAAGGTGAAACAAAGAAAGAGATTAGAAATTGGATAACAAAAAGCAGCAGCAAATTTTATAAACCTGGACAAAATAGGAAATCAAAAATACTAAACAAGAAAACTAAGCTTAGAATATTCAACTTAAATGTAATATCAACCCTTACCTAAGCATGTAAAAGCTGGAAAAAAAAAAACAAAAAAGATTGAGAGAAAACTAAACGTTTTTGAAGACAAATGCCAAAGAAGAGTAATCTGTGTACAATGGAATGAATTCAAGACTAATATAGAGATAAGAGATGGCCATGCAACCAATGGTCACACCTACAATTAGGATGAGAAGGTGGACATATGTCGAACAGTACTGAGATGAGACAACAAAGAATTTCAAAATAGGCTTTTCTATGGGAAACATCAGGACACAGTAAAAGAACACTTATAAGAGAAGCAAAGTTGGCAGGCTCATTAGATAAGATTGAACATCTCACCCAAAATAGAGATGGGTGACAAAAAATAATACAAGCCCTATGCAATGTCTAGCGGCACTGCAAGGATCAAGATCAAGATAATATAAATGAATCCACATTATACTGCAAAACGCCAGGTAGCTTATGAGATTTGAGGTTTTGTAGTTTGACTGACAAAAACTGCTAATTAGAGATAAAGAGTTAAACACACGAAAAACTAAATATTTTTATTTTCCCTAAAATAAAACTATTACAGTGAACTCAAAGTTTAATCTAAACAGAAGATCCATAAATACACACTACAAACATTCATGCTTCTTACCTGACCGGGTGTTGAGTTTACAGATATAATGCTGTTGAAGGCACTGTTGACAGATGGAGAGATGGACACAACTGAAAATGATATACTGCGCGTATCAGATGGAGTTATTGCTGTTTGATATGTAAGGACTGGCTGAGGAAGGTCAAACTTCTGGCTTGTATACTGAAACATGAAAATATTTTGAACTGAAATTTGAAATAAAAAGTATTTATTATTTCTGTTCATTATTTTAGCTTCGTTCTTATGAGCATTCATATTGTCTTTAAAATAGAGATCTGATAAAAAAAAAAAAACATGATTATAAGTGACAGAAAATAATCCCTATATAAAATATAGCTACTAGCTTTTGCTATTATTATAAATGACATCATAAAAATAGTTTTAAAATGAACATACATATGTATATATTTTAAGGTAATAAAGTAAATTTACAGCATCTCCTGCAACAGCATCCAGACACAAATTTTGTAAATGTCCGCGGAGAGAAGATGTCCACTGTGTTACACTGGATAGGAAGGACACACGCCATGTTTGTTCCTACACATGAAAATAAGAAGTTTATATGCATATTTTATTTAACAAATAAGAATTATAGGTAGATATTCTAAAAAGAATCTACACAAACCAATATGGTTTTAGAAATGCAGTGATTAAACATTTAATTTAACTCTTTCCCTACGTTTCAACACAGTGTATGTCATGTCAATTTTGGTCATATACGTTTAGCCATAGAATGTATCACTTTCAATTTGATTAGTGTAAACCATCATCAAACTGTTTTCTTTTTACATGTTTTGTATCATCTTGGTATTGGTGAAATCTCATTTATTGTTAAATTTTCTAAAAATTCATATATTATAGTTATGTATTAGATAAATATAAACATGTGCATCAATATTTAAAACAATGGAAAATTTTGTCTCTGAAATCTCTTCAATGCATCGATAACAACCTTCCGTAGTGAAAAAGTTAATCATTATTTCAAAGTGAAGTTACACATGTAAAAATAGAAAAAAATGTTAATATATTTATACATTTATATTAATATCTATAACAACACCCAAGATTGACATTCAAAACATTTGACAAAAATAGTGACAGACAAAAAACAAAAACAGATAAGAACCAATATTAACTTTAAATACTATTTTAAATAAAATTGATATACTAAATGTAAAAACAAAACAAAAAATGTGTGAGTCATCTTTTTAATGATAATCTTTCATGATAATCACAGCAAAAATGATTTGTTATGTAAGTTAGTCTTTCAGAACAAGGTTTCTAGTTACATAAGTAATGATACCAATATTTGTTTCTGCATTTGTTATCATTCATCATGTGCCATATCAGTTGGCATAGGTGATCATGTCCCTCCACAATCTTCTATCTACAGTGCATCGTATCAGTTCTGTTGTTGACTGTTTTCCATGCCATGACACCAGCTATCCAGTATTTTCTCTCTTTGTCGTCTGCGATCTCTCTTTCCTTTTATTTGCCAGTTGTAACCAAGTATTCCAACTTTCCTCTTCTCATAATGTGCCTGAAAAATGTTGATTGCTTCTTCTGATGTTTTTAAGAGCTCCCTTTTTGTGTTGGCCTCTTTGAGAACTTCCTTATTGGTCTTTTTAGCTGTCCAGCTGATTTGTTATCATTAGACAGTTCATAAAAAATACTCACTGAGGTTTAATAAAAACTGCCCAGTCTGAATCAAGAGTGTTAAGTCGATATGCCAATGCAAGCATTCGGAGGTCAATCTCTACCAAAGCCTGCAATTGAAGATATTTCCTATTTATTATTATTCCAAAGAATTTGAAAAAAAAAATAAGCATACATAATTAATGTTTAGCAATACTGATCTCATCGTATCTGGAGAAGTACCAAAGGTTTTCAGTCCTTTAGATGATGGCTAAAAGAATGCATAAATAAACTAAATCATTCCGCCATACAATATGGCATGAAAACAAATTAGAAAAAACAAAAATATGTAACTACAACAGAGCCATGGAGCCAAGTATGCTTCAAGATCAACCTTCAGAAATTGCACAATTCCAATATCTTGGATTAATCGTCAATAATGAGTGCTCCAAAATCAAAACCACAATAGCCTATTTATGGCACATTATTTTCAAGACTGAAAGGATTTGAGCAGGACCAAAAGAACCCACCAAAACCACAAGATAAGATTACTGGACATATTAAATAATATTCTTATGCGCTGGTAAAATGCTGACTCTAAATGTAGAATTAGAAGGTAAAATTGGAATGAGATGTTATCATATGATTTACATGGATGTGAATCCTGGACAGTTGGAACACCACGATATATGTTATTGCAACGAGTTGGCAGATTTTTGAAAATGTATTCAAGGGTTTGAACATAAATGTTTGTTCACAGTTCGTTAACCTTCGCTGAGGTAAAGTCGTTAATTCGATGACTTCGTTTCGGACGTTGTGACCTTGGTAGCTAAGGACCTAACTTGTGCAAACGGATGGCATTGGCAAGGATCATTTTGAATCTATGAAGTGGGCTCATTCTGTGTTTAACTCAAAAGCATATGTGCTTTTTAACCAAAGACCTTTTTTGGGGACTCAATGAAGATATCCCCGATGGAAGAATAAATTGTACTATTAGTCCCATAAATGATTCGCTTCCAGAGGTTTATGATGTAAACAAAGCAGTTTTGTCATTGCAAGTGAATAATGTCCACACCTATAATTGGTCAGGATTGTGTAGCCGCAGCAGCTTTATAGCGAACACAAAAACATCACAGAATTGTGCTGTTCTGAAACAGCTATGCCATGCTACCCTAGAATTGCCTTTAATGGGATTACTGTGACCACAAACCACTCTCCATGTGTGTGCCACATATTTACACCCCAGAAAGAAATACTGAATATAACAACATCATATGCCATCTGTGATATTAATGATCACAGACCAGGAGCCTCCAGTATGATTGATACAACTGCTGCACTAAGCACTTCATCAGCAGAGCCATATCTATGGAATGTTAATCTGACATTGTTCTTGAATGATGTCCAAGTTAATGAGACATCAGAATCGTGTGGCGGCAGCTACAAGAAGGGAGCGGAGAACATCATCAATTTCTGCTGCTATAAAGGAGACTTGCCTTGCTATCCAGAATTGCCTCAAATGGGATCACTGTAGTTGAAAACTTCTCCTCTTGTGTAAACTACACATTCACATCTAAGAGTGAATCAGTGAAGGTCACAAAATCATATTCTCTCTGTGGTTTTACTAACTACAGGTCATGTGGCTTCTGTTGGATTGGAAATGATAACTTACCACCACTGTATGTCTATATGTTTGGAATTGGAGTCATCAATGATGGCCTAACATCATCAAGTGCTACGACGATCATCATTTTCGGGAGGACGTGAACTCCCATGGTATATGGTGGATAGGCGGCAGGAACCATTGAAGGCTATGCCTGAAAAGTGTTCCTTCTTGCAGTTTCCTCATATTCCAAGTCCGGCTTGTTGCAGGAGCTACTGAGTTAAGTGCTCTGTGCACACCGTGAGCTGTGTGTCTCATCCGTTTTGATCCTGCTTCGATATTCCGCTTGTTTACGATGAATGATGATATCATATGACAGGGAACAGTTGGCTGTGTTCACTTTCTGCGCGTTTTGCCTTATGTCTTTTGGCGTGTGCTGAGACTGCTACGATGGGGACTACAGTTACCTTTCTTTGTTTGGGAGATGAGTTAGTAATTCGGATGATTCCACTGGCACGGGTGGTTGAGCAATTATGGATTTTAATTCGTTTGCTGTGATACCAAGGCCTTCCATAACCAATAACCAATAACAAACAAAAATTGCTTCATCACCACTGAGATGTGGTTTTATAAAAGAATGCTGAGAATACGATAGACAGCTAAAATAAAAGTAATTAGGACAATCTAAAAGAAGTTGAAGCAAAAAGAAGGCTTATTTTCAAAATTAAGAGGAAACAAACCTGACCTTCTGATAAAAATCTTTGGAGGAAGAATAATTTTAAAAATAATTGAAACTATGGAACACAGCCAGGACAAATGTTGACATTATATGCACGACAAACAACTTTTAAAAAAATAAAAATGACAAAAGTAAGTTTGTTATTTTTGTGGATTTTGAAAGGACATAGAGCATAGACTTTTGGTGAGGGACCAAAAACAACAACTCTTTTCTCTCCTTCAAGAAAGACCTCACTTTCAACATAATTAGAACACACATGCAAATAAAACCAAATCTCTTTCACTTACCATTAAATTTAAAACATCAAGTGTGCTATAATATTGAACAGTTACAAACATCAATGTGCTCTAATATTGAACTGTATCTCATGTTAAACATCCAGCATTTTCAAATATTGAACTATGTCTCGTGTTACCAAAAAAAAAAAACACAACATAATAATAATACTATATTATATTATATTTGTCTGAAATGTAAAAGATGACTGACATACACATTAATACTTCAAGACAATAATTACTCTATTCTGTAGATCAAATCGACACAGACTTTCAACATCATTCATCAGGAACTGGTAGAAGCTTGTGGCTGCCATTCTACTAATGCTAAAGTACCTACAACAAAAACATAATGTGTATATATTATTATTAAATTTATGACTGAAAAACTTATCTGCATACTTGTAATTTAAAGAGAAACATAAATTAACAAAAATTATAAACTAATGACCAGCATTTAAAAATGAAAATATACAATACTAGAGTTATACAATTTTTTCCCCAAAATACAAAATATTACAAGGCCAAATACCTAAAATGAAGAGTTGGTCAAGAGTTAAAGAGTCAACTCTCATGATGGAACAATGCTTAAATCATCAATGGCAGAAATGTCTGTAATTTTTCTTTCTTTCCTTTAGAAGTTTAGATATATCTATAAAACATTTGAGAATTATTTCCTTTCCAGATATCTGATTTGTATGTTCAAATGGGAACCATCAGGCCAGAGGAAAATAGGATGACTCCAAGAAACACTGAAAAGAATTCCAAGAAATGAGACAAGGTTGGCAGGCATAGACTCACTTGTCTATAAACAAACAGTTCGCCCAGAATAGAGACAATTGGTGGGAGACTCTATGAGCCCTATGTGCCATCTAACAGCACTGGATCAAGAATATATCTGGTTATTTTAATAAACACCCTCATGTCTCATGTGCATTTGTTTTCCAAACTGGAGATATATTTTTTTTTATATTTCTTATCAGAAAATGGCTTCTAGGAAATGCCTCTGATACATGTTGATATTTCAAAGACAGCCTCAAAGTTTAAATATAACATGTATATATAAAATATACTAAATTTGAAGTACAATAAACATAGCTTGTATATGTATTACATTATGAGTGTGTGCAGTCAGTTGAATAAGGATAGGATATGAAATTTGTCTACTTTGTTTTACATTAAATTGTGCTTACATCAAAAGTGAATTCAATCATTAAATTGTACATTCTGAATGGGAAATTTAACTAACAAACCAAAAATGAATACATTTTTTTTAAAAATCACACATAGAATTAAGTTAGCACTCGATTATATTACAATTGATCGGAATTATAATTTGCTGAGTTAAATTTTTTTTGTAGTTTTAATATACTCTTTCTTCAATTTTTAAATACTTACTCCTATGATTTTATGGTATACAATATTATTTCTATGTTGTACAATATAACTTCTTTAAGCCTAGATTATGATACGGTAGTAAAATTTACCTGCCAATCACGAAGATACAGCCTTTCATTAATGGATGCCTACGCAGAATAAAAGTATGGAAATGGCAGGACAAATCCCTAACATAGAATTATGGAAATGTAACAGTCAAACACCAGTGGATAAAGAGATACAGCAAAGATGATGGTGCTGGACAGGACACACACTACGGAAGCCAACTGAGAGTATTACACAACAGGCCCTTTTTGGAATCCCCAGGGAAAAGACAAAGAGGAAGACCAAGGAATTCTTGGTGAAGACAGATAGAAGCAGAGATGAAGATGATGGAGAAGACATGGAATGATCTTAAAAGAATGGCAAAAAACAGAACGACTTGGAAAGTGTTTGTTGAAGACCTATGCTCCACTGGGAGCTAAAAAGGTAGAAGAAGTAAAATTTACCACATCAAAACACAAATTCCTCAAAATTTGGCATTTTCCCATATTCAAACATTATCCCGCTCCGTGTACCTTCCTAATTACCACTTTTGGTGACTGCTGAGTGTTTAATCTGTTTAAATTGCTGTTGGAATTTTTTTTTTGGTTGAGATCATGAGATACATCTTCTAATGTGAAAAAAAAATCAAAAATCTAAAAGAAATTGGCAGTTTTCCTCCCCTTTTTTTGCTTTGACCAGGGAAATTTCCTGGTCATCAGCAAACATCAAACAACCCTTTGTGACTCAGGGAAACACAGCGAATAACGCTATGTGGTTGCTGACCATACCGATAGACATTGTAACATGTCTGGTACATGAGGGGAAACTCAGGTCATAAATCAACCTGAGCCAGGAATTTTGAGTCCCTCCTGTGTTTTGTCTAGTGTAAACACATGGGTCTGTGTCAAGAGTTCAGAGACATTACTATTTTCAAGCACCTAATGTTACATTTAAATGGTAGTAATTTTTACTATGGTATTGAAAATGGTAGTTACAGATCATCATGTACCCTGCCGGTTGGCGTAGGCGACCATGTCCCTCCACAATCTTCTATCCACAGTGCATCGTATCAGTTCTGTTGTTGAATGTTTTCCATGCCATGACACCAAGCTATCCAGTATTTTCTATCTTTGTCGTCCGCGATCTCTCTTTCCTTTTATTTTGCCAGTTGTAACAAGTATTCCAATTTTCCTCTTCTCATGATGTGCCCGAAAAATGTTGATTGCTTCTTTCTGATGTTTTTTAAGAGCTCCCTTTTTGTGTTGGCCTCTTTGAGAACTTCCTCATTGGTCTTTTATCTGTCCAGGGAACTTTCAACATTCTTCTGAGAAATCCCATCTCTGTGGCTTCTAATCGTCTTTTCATTTGTTTGTCTACTGTCCATGATTCGCTTCCATAGGTCAGAATTGGTTCTATATAGCACCGATGAACTCTCATTCTCATTTTATTGACATAAATTTGTTGCATAAGATATTTTTCATTTTCTGAAATGCTATTTGGCCTGAGCTATTCTGCTTTTTATTTCTGTGGTGCATCTCCCATCTGATGTTATTATTGTGCCCAAGTATTTGAAACGTTGTACTTGTTTCAGGTTTGTCTCGTTTACCTTTACGCTGCATGATGGTGATGATTGTTTCTTCGATATAACAATTACTTCTGTTTTCTTACTATTCAGACTGAGACCTTTCTTGTTGCTTTCTTCCACTATTATGTCTATCATTTCTTGTAGTTCGTTCTCTGTCTCTGCTATTAAGACTGTGTCATCCGCATATCGCAAATTATTATGTTGTGACCATTGACTTTAATTCCTTTAGTTACAGATAGGTGTCATAATTAAGGGTTAATTTGATATATTACATATGTTTTATTTAAAAACAAAATTATACAGCTGTAAATTAATGATATTAGATAGTTCACAAATTAAAGTAAGATAATTCTGCCCAAATCAGCAAAATAATTCTGACGTTAAAGAGTTAATATAATCTAACAAATACAAAAACAAACAAAACAACAAAAATTATTATAAATACACATACCTTTCAAAAGTACTCTCAAAATGAGCTTTGTAATCATTAACATCTTCTCGTATGTCCTGTATAAGTATATTCAGCTGCAATAACATAAATAAACAGTAAATGTACTTAGAATATATTTATTAAGTGACATCAAAAAGATAACATTCTAGGAATAGCACAGAAAAGGAAAGCATTAAATCAATGGAAATGTTGTCAAGAACACTGTGTGAAACTAGAAAAGTCAGAGCTCAGGTAGATAATACAAAATATAAACCTGTGGCAAGTTGTAGCCATTTATTCTTGCAGAAACAATATGTAAATTATCAAGAGGAAGAAAACAGTCATAAAGAAAATAATGGAACAAAAAGGGATGAACAACATCACAGCTTAAACAAGTAATAATAAATTACTTTAAAAAAATGTGGTAGCCAATATTCAGAAAAGAGCAAGTGACAAAACACTTGCTACTGCTATGGGATCCTTCAACATCTTTGCAATGATGATTAGCCAATAAGCACTTTCTCTTTTTGAAGGACATACTGGGTAGGAAATCTTAGCCCTTATGATCATCATAAAATTATAGCATAAAAAAACAAATTCTTTAAAATTTGACATTTGCCGTGGTCAAACATTACCTGCCTCTGTGTACCTTCTTAATCACGACTTCCGTAGACCTCTGAGTGTTGGATTTGTTTCTACTGATGTAGGATCCTCCACCACCCACACAAATACAGTCTCTTATAATGTGGGGAAAAAAAAAATTTTCAAGAAATTTGTATTTTTTTTATGTGACCTGGGAAATTTCCTCATTCATCAGATGCAATCAAACAACCCTTTTTAAGTGAATAACACTATGAGGTAGCTGAATATACTGATGGACTTACAGTGACAGTAGAGATAGACAATGTGCCATGTCTGGTCCATGGAGTCAAATTCAGGTCATAAATCTGTCTTGCCTAGCATAAACACACAGCTGTGATTCAAAAGCTCAAAGTAAATGCTATTTTTGAGCTCAATGTTACATTTAATTAGTAGAAATTTTTACTACTGTATCATAAACACATCAGTCACAGATAGGTATCATAATCTAGGGTTAAGACAAACAAATATAAAAAACTCACAACATATCACAACCAGAACTCACCAGTCGAGGATCAAACTCGCCTTCTCTACGTTGATTCAAATCTTCCTGAGCAATAGACTTAAACATCTCATATGCAGACTTGAATATGCTCTGGAAGGTAAGAGATTTCGTTTCAGCATATATAAAGCCACTGTCTATGCAACTAGATTTCTCAACATGAATAATGACAACTGTAAATCTTCACATTCGTGAAAATTTTGCTTAAAGAATGTTCAGAATACCGTAGCAGAACTTTCACGAAGAAAGGTAACAAATAATAAACTATTAAGTTTTAAGACCAATGCAGGTCAAAACATTAAATTATAAGCAAAATGACAGTGAATTCACAATTTACAAGCAGCAGAAGAAAAGACTCAAGATGCAACAAAGCTAATCAAATCATCAGACAGTTATCACCATTATTCTTAACAGGGAAATAACTCTAGAGGCCCAATACAATCTTCATTCCAATGTTGTGCTACCAATGCCAGACCGCATATCTTCCATGTGATACGTTTTTCTTGTATTTAATACACTTTTCATGTGTTTTTTTTAATGCAGCCCATACTCTCTATTAATACGGGAAAGAGACCATTTATTTGTGTGAAATTCTGCATTTTGTTTCTTCTTAAAATTACGTACACAATTTTTTGAAAACTGTATGTCGGATAATTCCCGAAGCAGTGAAAAGCCAAAACAATAAATTACAGAGAATGGCTGGACGTACACACATTTAACTGGAGATATCACGATTAGTGTTAACTATATTATAGTCAGGAATTTGCCTCAAATATCTCGCATTTTAAGTATTTGACCGGAGATATCACATGGTTATGTTATTAAATATACATCAGGTGAAAGGTCAAGAAAGAAATAACTTTGTTCGCAATACAATTGAATAATTCACTGACTATATACTGCTCAAAGTAGTTTTCTTTCATTTGTTTATGGAAATTGTGGTCTAATATAACACAGAAGACTTGGATTAAGTTTGAAAAGGACGTGTCTTGCCGAGAAGATGACTAAACCCCCAAGACATATCATCATCAAAGAGTGCCGTCACCGCAACGAAGGTTGGCTACCATGGATCGCCATTTCACTCTGTTTCTTGCTTTGATGATGCAGGTTGTCACAGATTGACTTGTCTATCTTTTGTTGTTACTCGTCCATGTTAGTCTTGGTCTGCCTCTGCCTCTTTTACCTTGTATTTTCCCTTCCAACATTATTTTTATTAGGCTGTTGTGTCTTTTAACGTGCCCCAAAAACTTTTCATTTGTCTTGTCTTATTTGTATTTAGTAGTTCTCTTTCCCCCAAGACATAACTGAAGATATATGCATGGCATGGGGTGAAAACTGAAAGTTTTCTTTGTTGATTTTTTGCAGTAACCATTGTAAACTCTGTCACATGGTAGTTTCAAGATATTGGATTTGCAAGACAT
This sequence comes from Megaustenia siamemsis, assembly GCA_032433765.1. NCBI lineage: Eukaryota > Metazoa > Mollusca > Gastropoda > Stylommatophora > Ariophantidae > Megaustenia > Megaustenia siamemsis. Next base: position 133,912,490 of record JAVIAB010000092.1, read on the forward strand.
ATAGAACCGCAATTAAATGCAGTAGGTGTGATTTAAAAAAAATATTTTCTAGGAAACAGTCTGAGAGATAAGATTAGAAATGAAGAACTGAGAAAAGAGAAAAAAGCCAGCAATATCTCTCTCAGCCCCCACACCCCCCCCCCCTTTTTTCCCCCCATAGAATACATAAAGAAACAACAGATAAAAGAGCTTGGCCATGTGATAAAACAAAATATCAAGACATAACACAACGAGCCTTTAATAAACATTGTGAGAGCACTACACTGGGGGTCGACCATGAAAAAGATGGATTGATTGAATTCAGAAACACTAGAAAACATAATAGCAGCTGAGGCCAAAAGAAGAGCAAAGACTGCAAATTATATCTCCCCTCGCCACTGAAGGCAAATGAGGAAGAAGAAATGAAGATAAATAAGAAAGCCAGTAATTATGAGTTGATCATTTCATTTCAATGTGACCTTATGTCATTCACTGCAAATGAATACAACATTTTTTTGTCAAAGATGAGTGACTAATCCCATAACAATCATTTTAAAAAGTAAATAAATAAAAATAAAAGTCAAGATTATTGATCTTCACAAGCTCCAGTCCATTGTGCTGGCTATTAGAATTGTTTTTGGTTACATTTCTTCCATGCCGCTACATTAAGATGTCTGGAATAAAATGTTTCTGTCATTCTCTACATTTCTTCCATTCATTTTATCTGCTGTTACATTGTTTCCTTATACCTGTGCTTGAAAAATAAAAGCTGTCTGTTTAAGTTATTTGTGAAAATATTTACTTGTCCACTGGCCTCAATGAGCATTATCTCAGTAGTCATTTTAACCCTTAGTAGCCACAGATCCAACTCAGTTGGACTGATAACTGGCTTGGATGATAACATAAAAAAAAATTTCATGTGCCATTAAGTAATTATTTGCTGATTTAAACCGAGTACATCCAGTATGAATTTGTACAGGAACCTTGCTTTGTCATGTGGTTAAGCATACTTCCAACTTGCCATGCTTAACCCCCATGTTTATTAAGATAGAAGCAGGGATGTTTTGTGAATTTTGCTTCTTTAGAATTACAAACAAAATGACCACCTTTTTCATACATGGTCATAAAAGTGTTATTACTGTTTTAATTGTGATGAAATTCACCTGAATTGTGATGATAAGGACTTTACTCTTTCAGGACTATTATCCGACACGTCGGTTCAATAAAAAGTGTTTATCTTTAAACCATTTGCTGAAAATTCAGCCCTGACGAGTGCAACTTAATATTTGTTTAGTTTTCACTGATTGTTGGTTTTTATTTCAACCAATACTTGATTTCCAGATGTAGGAGAGTTCTCACTTCCTGTTGAACTTTTTGTTCACAGTTTGAACATTAGAAAATTTTGTATTTATATTCTTTGTTATTTTTCAAATTTCTGTCACATAATGGCCACGCCCACTGCTGGTACTTCTTGCTGTAGACCAAAACAATATAATGCAGAACAGGCTAGATCTATGTTCAAAACCTTGTTATTGAGTGATTTAGAAATATTGTATTCATAGTATTTTGACTATGACAATAATTTTGCTGTTGTGATAATGGTGATAGTCGCAATATTAGTAATAGTAATTCTAAAAAACAAAGACGATCTGGCTTAGGTTTAGCTAATGGATGCCTCTATTCCAGCACTATCAGTGCCTAAGAGGAATCGAGTGGTAGTTTAGGATATTGGATATCGCACAAAATAACTCCAGTTGTGTAAATAAAAATAATAGACTCGTAAAATAATAGTGCTGTGAGTCACATAAATTTGTAATATTTTTCATTCTGGGATCATTTACAAAAATGTACATAATTTTGTTATTTGTGGACATAAATTCATCAAATAAACTGCATTTTGGAAGAATTTGGATTATGTTGTGTAATATTTCAAGACAAATGGATAGCAACACTTCTAAACATGGAAAAAGGTAAGTGAATTACAATATTTTGAATAAAAAATTACCTACCTCAAACATTTTATATTAAAAAAAATATATCTATTCCTTCAAATAATCACATATCATAAATATATTGCTATTTTCATTTTCTGTATCATTTCCCTTTCCAGTGATGTATATAACACATACTACATTTATCTCAATTATTTTGTGTAGTAGTCAAAGTATAAAGGTGTATGGTGAAATTTTTTGAAACAGGAAAATTAATCTGGTCCAAACCTGAAAATAATGTGTTTCCAGTTCTTCCCTGAAAGAGTTAATATTCAACGAATGTTATATATCTATGATGTGTTTAAAATTCTTATGGATTAGCCAATATATCACCAAGGAACTGGTACATAAATTTATTCCCTTTCTCTTTCTGTTGTTTTTTTTTTCTTCTCATTCCAACTTATTTTGCTTGTAACTTTCTTTATACAGAAATCTTATATTGTCGTAACACAAAAAGCCTTCATTCCTGAAAGATTTTGATATAAAAATAAATAATGAACAATAAGAGATCTATAATACAAATATGTGATTGTCATCAAGTAAAAAAAATTGTGTTGGAAAATGAGTGCATCCTAATGGGACTACCTAGTAAGAGTTTGGTCCATTGAACTCTCAACATTTATTTGTAAAAACCTCATCTTTGTGACTTTTGTAATTTTCTTGTTTATCTATTATTGTAATTAGTCCTATGACAAGACTGGTTCTATGAAAGAATTAAAAAAATACTTTTAACAATTTCAGTGGCAAAGATCTGCTACACTGTTTGCTTTCATTGTCTGAAATTATGTTTTTGTTTAGACTTAGACTTTAGAACAGAGTCATGTCACTGCTGCAGGCTGAGCATTCCCATATCTGACCAGTCCCTTCCCATCGACCAAAAAAACAGTGTTCATCCTGATTGTTCAGACTGTTCTAGTGAAAATGTTGCATTTTGAAAAAAGGCGTGCAACTCATGATGCACAATCCTCTGTTTGACACTCTATCCTTTATTCTAATTTACACCTCTTCTCCTAGCTGATGTTCAGTTTCAAAATATGAAAACTATTGCGTTGAAGGCCTTTCGAGCCGTAACCGGCCCATAGGGCGTAGACCAAGATACACCTTCTCCTATATGAATTTTTGTTCTAGCAGTTTTCTTTTAAAGATATTTTATCAAATCTCGCCATCTGTCTCTGTTCTGTGCAAGCAGTTCTATCTCATTGAGGGAGCCGATTCCTGCTGCTCTTGCCTCTCTCATCAATGTTCTTCTCAGTGTCTCCCTGGTCTTCCTCTTTTTCTTTTACCTGTTGTTTCCCATATGAGGGCTTGCTTTGCTATTCGATTATTATCTCTTCTCATCACATGTCCAACGTATGACCATCGTCTTTTCTTTATTACTGAAGATATTAGTGGTTGATTGGCGATTTCTCTAATTTCCTCGTTGTTTTGAATTTGTTCCATTCTATACCAAGTATTTTCCTTAGACATTTATTTTCGAATGCGTTCAACTTTGTTTCTATATCTCTTGTTGTTTTCCAGCTTTCACACGCATACGTAAGGGTTGATAGTACATTTGATTTGAATAGCCTAAGTTTTGTGTTTGTGCTAATGAGTTTTGATTTCCACAACTTTTCAAGGCTTCTGAAAGACATTGCTGCTTTAGCCAGTCTGATTCTAATTTCTTTGCTCGTATCCCCTTCTCGATCAATGTGACTTCCAAGATAGATGAAGTGATCGATCTCTTCTACTGGTTTGTTTTCCATGTATATTTTGTCACTTGTTGGAATTAAACTTTTCATGACTTTAGTCTTTTCATGATTGACCTCAAGCCCAATTTTGCTGGCTATTGATGATAGTTCATTTGTGTTTTCCTGCATCGTTTTTATCTGATTGCTGATGAGAACTATGTCATCAGCAAAGTCCAGGTCCTCCAAATGGTCTCCTTGTATCCATTCGATGCCTTTATTACCAGTGCAGCATTTCTTCATTATGAAGTCCATAACAATTCCAAATAACAAGGGCGATAAAATACATCCTTGTTTAACCCCAGTTAAACTATTGGATTAGCTTTAATTATTTTAGTTATTATATAACTGCATTTTATAGAATTCCTTGAGATAATCAATCTCACCATCTATTAACTGTTCAGTCTGAGGCCTTTCCTTCAATTTTTATGTCATATAAAATAGTTCTGTAGCTTGTTTACCTTTATTTTTATAGAAAAGTAAATTGACTTTGGAGGTAAATTTAAAACAATCTCCATATGATAATAATTAAGTAACAGGTGGATAGACTAACCTGTACTGTACTCTTGAGACATGCATCAAACTTTTCTTGGCGCAGATCAGATGGAGAAAGATAGCTAATCAATCCAAGAACAGATCTGAGTAGTATCAGTAGAAGTTCTAAATTGATCAGCCAATTTGGAAAAAAGTAAAACCAAATTCAATATTATCAGCTTTTGACTGAAATATTCAGATTTATAGACATCTCTGCAAGACAATTTTACAACTAAACTATAAGTACTACCTTTACAGCATTTATTTCTTTTCTGGGCTCTGCAGGGAAGCGGGGAATTGGGAAAACGAGGGGGGGGGGGGGGGGTGTTTGTTCGCTGTAAGACTCAAGAATAAAGGTTATGTGTACAGTGTAGTTTCCACGAGGTGTTCGTGTCAGAGAACTAAAAGTACTAAAATTTGAAAATACACGCAAGACAGACAAGAAAAAATACAAATAACTGGCTATACAGAGTGTATAAGATATTTTTTATTTTATATTTTGTCTTAGGACTTGACATGCTATGTATTTTCATGACATTTAGCAAATAAAGCTAATAAAAAAAAAACAGAATTGTAAAAGTAATTGCAACTGTTTGGCCTCAGATTTCTTTATTTAATTTAAGCATTTATTATCAGAGAACTTAGTGTGTACTTGTTTTGGCAAATGTTTTACTACACTTTCTATGTTTCTCAAAAATAAAGATTTCTCACTTTCCTTTTTCCTCCAACTTCTTAAATAAAATCTATATACTTTACTTTGATAACATTTGCAAATACCTCAGGTAGCTAAACAACTATCAAAATAATGCTTATTGTCAAATTAATGCTCATTAGACACAAAGTAGAAAATTCTTATAATAAGTGATGCTCTTTAAAAATCTTAAAAGGAAAATAGTAAACTTATTCACTTCCTCTTAGTCCATTTACAAGTAGATAGAGAACATATTTTTCTAGGTCTAAGCACAGAAAAGTGACTTTATTTACTTTCTGGATCTGTTTACTTGTAATAGAAAAACAAGACAATGCTTTTCACCATTTTTGCATGATTGTAGCATGTTATTAGCAAATATAGACTGACTGACTTAATAATATAACATCCATTGGAAAACCTATGGACCTAGCTACCACTAACCTCCTTCCTCTCCCCATCATTATCACTCTATTTGCTGATGTAAATCAAATGATAGGAATGTGTACATTCTGCCAGATAGTACTGTATGAAATTAAGTTATATATTGGCAGTCAGAAATTATTTTCATGTCTGTTAGAACCATACTATGTCACTTACCCACTCCTTCTATTGGCTTGTTAGCTGGGAAGAGAATCTTCATCTGACTCAAAGCTTTGCAAGCTTGAACTTTGAGGACTCGCAGTGAGGAGTGCAGCATGTCAAACTGGGTACAAATAAATGTGTTGGAAACAAATTACTTCACAAATATACAGAGTGTATGTGTTTTACTTAAACCACTTAGTGAGAATGTTATTCAGGGCAACCAAATAGTTTTCATTTTGCCATTCAGCATTGAGGGGAGATATAATTTGTATCTTTTGCTCTTCTATTTGCATCTGCTGCTGTTATGTTTCCAAGTGTTTCTAATATTCTGTCAATCCATCTTTTTCATGTTCGGCCCTTGACTCTGGTGTTCTCACATCATTTATTGAAGGCCCATTGTTTGTATTTTGATCTTTCTGCCTTATCACATGGCCAAACCATTTTATCTGTTGTTTCTTTATATATTCTATGGTGGGGATTATTCCTAGTTTTTTTCCTCAGTTATTCATTTTTATCTTATCTCTCAGGCTGTTTCCTGTCATTCGTCTAACACATTTCATCTCAGTGGAGGTTAATTTTCTTATTGTTCTTGCATTTAGAGTCCAGGTCTGGCATTAGTAGCACAACGTTGGGATGAAGATTAGGATTGCAGAGTGCCCGTTTCCTCTACAATTATTTTCTTGCTGGACAATAGTGGTGACATGTCCAATGATTTGATAAGCTTTGTTGCATCTTGAGTCTATTTCTGCTGTTTGTGAATTGTCATTTGTCACTAGACTTCCTAGGTATTTAAATTCCTCTACTTGTTTTAGTTGTCTGCCATCTATAGTTTTGTTGATTTTCTGTTTCTCTTTTGCGATATTATGACTTCTTTTTTTTTTAATTTTGATTTTCATGTTTTGTGCTATTGAGTCTATTTAAGTGTTATTATAGGTCTTCTATTTTTCCATGTATTAGTGCCTGATAATCTGCAAATAGAAGCTCATTGATCTCCTCTGTCTTTGATGGGTTGGCTAATTAGCATATAAAGTCCATGTATGTAATAAATAATAATGGGGGGGGGGGGGGGGCAATCCTTGTTTTATACCTGATCAAACATCAAAGTGGTTTGTGTAACCTGCTGCTGTTCAGACTGTGCAGCTGCTGTTGATGTTGATGTAGAGACTTTTAATTAGGTTGGTTAGATGTTGACCTACTCCGTATATTGTTAGTATCTCCCACAGTTGTTTTCTGTCAAATGTTTTTTCCTGGTCAATGAAAGCTATGTACAAATTTTGATTGTGATCTGTCGTCTTTTCTACTATCTCTTTTAAGGTGAATAGAGCATCAGTACATCCTCTGTTTATTTGGAACCCAATTTGAGAATCGCTTAACTGTATTCCAATCTCAATCTCAAACCTTTTTTCCATAATTTTGGCGTATAACATTCCTACATGGCTGAGAAGCGATATGCCTCTATACTGATTGCAGTCTCTCTTGCCACCTTTATTTTTCCATACTGGTACAATGATTGCATGCTGTCAGTCTTCTAGGGCTTTTTGTTAGTGCTATGCTGTATTGAATATTCAGTGCAGCCATGTAACTAATGTTTCTCCTGCTGCTGCTATTATTTCTACTGGTGTGTCATCTATCCCTGGTGCTTTATTTCTTGGTGCATAATTGATTAATTTTTAGATTTCCTCATTCATGATGTTGGGTTCAGTGTCTGTGCATTATAGTGCCATTTTTGTTGTGTTATTTATAGTTGGTACCATGTTTAATAGGTCTTCAAAATATTCTTTTCATCTCCATTGCATATGTTGGTTATTTGATATTGGCTGTCCGTCGTTGTCATTTATGAGCTCAATTGCGGTCTTCTTTTCTCGCTCATTACTTTTACTGCTTTGTAGAAGTCTCTTGTAGCTGGCTTGCAATACCTCTAATATTTTGTCTGAATTCTGCCCATGTGTATTTTGCTTAGCTTCTTTGATCAAAATTGTAACTTTTTTCTGGGCTAAGGCATATTTTTCATAATCTTCATAGTTCTTACTCTCCCTCCTATTATTAAATAGTTTCTTCTTTTCTTTAATTGCTTCTCTGATTGTATCTGTTAAACCACAGGGAGCTGTTTTCCCTTCTTTTGTCCTTAATTTCATTCCACATACTGTTTTGGAGATGATTACTGTTTTCTTAAACTGTTTCCACTCTTCTTTTTCTGTTCTTACTTCATTAGGGAGTTTCTTGAATTCTTCTGTTAGTTTTTATTCTAGGGTTTTCCTCGATTCTTGATCTTTTAATTGTTTTATTTAATTGTCTGTTCTTTTTGCTTCATTTGTCTATTTGCGTATCTTCTCTCTGTTTTGGCTGCCCGAGTGTAATCATAACCATTTTATGGTCTGTGTCATCTGTGATATTAGGGATAGCTCCACTGTCAGTTATCTTTTCTTATTCTGTTGTCTTGTTAGTATAAAATCTATCTCGTTTCTGCATGTTGTGTCATTCCACTTGTACCAGGTGTATAACTGCAATTCTCTTGTGTTTTAAGAATGTGTTGGTGATAAACATCATTTCATTACATAATTCCAGCATACTGCTTCCATTTTCATTTCTTTCAGGTGTCTCATCACCAAAGGGTCCCAGGATATTTATACTCTCACTGTTGCGTTTCCCAAGCCTACCAGTTTAGACTGGTATCTCAGAATTCCAATATCCACTCTGTCACTCATTCCAGCACCCTCAAAGTGTTGGTATACTGACTGTTCCTATCTTGCCTTAAATGAACATGTTGTGTGCTTTCCCCCTTCGTGGTGCCTCATTCCACCATTCCTTTGACATATTGGTTATGCCACACCATACAAGGCATACACAAAAAAGAATAAGGATGCACAGCTCTAGGCAGACCAAGATTACATTGCAGTGACAGCATTAAATATAAATGATTGAAGCCATCAGAAGAGACTAGCTAAAACTTGTAACTTCCTTGACACTTAAGGTGATAAGAAGAATTGGAATATCATCTGCTAATAAATGTATGATCATTATTAAGAATTCAATGTTTTTCACATTGAACTCCAAAGATCCCACTAAAATCAGTTCTTTCATTTACTTGTGCATCATATCTAATAAAGCTGTTAGGTTAAAATGATCACACTATGTAGCACTTAGTGATTTATAGATATAGTGGGATCTTTAGAGTTCAATGTGAAAAACATTAAATTCTTTATAATGATCATACATTTATTAGCAGATGATATTCCAATTCTTCACACACAAAAATTGCTTCATACCCTTCTAATTTGTATGAATTTAATCCCCTCAGAAAATATCATTTTGTGAGTAGCTAACCTCTTGTTTAACCATGACAACAGCAGTTTTGTTGTTTGGCAACATCTGATGAATGGTTGCAACCAAGTTGTTCATGAATGCAAGGTAATCCACAGCTGGGGAGAACTCTGAGGTTAAACACTGCAGAAGAAGTGTTTTACGATATAGCTCCCCCTGTTGGAAATGATAAAAGAGCAAATAAGAAGAGCAAGAACCAATGATAGACATGCACAAATTGAAATTAATTTAAACTTGTAAACAAAACAGAACAATTTTTTATTTATTTTCTAGCTCTGTCTCTGACCATGTTGTTGTTGTTGTTGACAGAATGCCACGAGTTGATGCGGGCTTGTTGCCCTTTGACTCATAAGATGTGGCGGGTTGTAATAGCTTTCTTGACATTCCCAGCTCTTACTGGAGAGGTTGGAGTTCGTCTGTCCCAGGCTATGCTGGGAAACTACTAGTCCAGCCCAGAGGTACTGCAATACTGGGTCCTCTATATCAGTAACAGCCACCACTACAGGGAACACAGCGATCCTAGCTTCTGTTAGCCAGTCTGGTTTGATGCAGACTGTTTCCAGGGGAGACCACGAGGAGGTAGAACTGCTAAGTCTTGGTCAGCTGATGGTGCGCCGACCCTGCTATTGCGACCGCAGGTCGCAGGCGCTTCTGCTCCCCCGTCTCTGACCATGAAAACACTTCAGGCAGAGATCTTTAGATTATAAAAATCAAACGCATATCAGAATATATATATATATTATATAAATTTAGGTTTTAAATATTAAATACGCTATGGGTTAATGGGGGAATATGAATGAACACAAGCACACACACATGAAATTATAAAAATTAAAATGGCTTAAAAGATTTATTAAAAGGAATTGTGCTTATCTCTTATTGGTCTTGCAGTTTAATTTGTATTGTTTCTCTAGTAAATTTTACTAGATTACTATTTCTTTAGCTGAATAATTATTTTAAAAATACTTCTTAATCATAAATTAGGTCTTGCTAAATGCAACTTACTTTCTCATTTTGTATAAATTTGACTTTCTCAGAATTTATATTAGTAGTTACTTTTATTTTTACTTTGAAAGTAGCCAGCATTTCTTCCACTTGTTAAGAAAGTACTGACCATACAAAAAGAATGACTATTTAAAACATGAACTTACTATGCCATATCTGAGTCCAAATTCCAGAAGTAGCCGACATGAAGCCGAGGACAGAGGAGCAAATGTAGCACCAGCTGACATTACACCTGAGCCATGTCTAAACTGGCTCTCATACCTATATAGTATAACAAGCAGGTCTTTAAAGGATAATATAAATCAAGATCCCATAATTTTATAATGAAATTAAAATAATTAAAATAACGCTAATATTTGAAAAATGTAAATGAAATTAACAAAGGAAGCACATGCAAAGAGGATGGTGACTGAAATAAACAATAAGTGTTGCTAAAAGAACCACCACCACAAGAAGTGATTTGGTGCATCTTTATGTCAACAGCAGTAAAGGCTTCAAGCTCTGTAAATCTTAATGTTTGAAAAAGAAATGCAGAGGGGTGGATCATGTAATTGCTAATAATTCCACAAGATTTTTTTATCTAAAAAATAAATGATAAATCTATATCCCTATACCTTCCTAATTATTGCTTCCAGTGATTGCTGAGTGTTGGATTTGTTTCTGTTGGTGTTGTATTTTTTACCAATGTGCGGTTCATAAAAAGTATGAAGCTATTGTTTAAAAGGAAGCTGTTTTTGTTTTTTTTAACAATTTTCAAGTAAATTAGTTTTTAAAAAAAATTTTTCCTTATGATAGGGACTCTCTTTCGCTTTTGGTGAGACATAAAACACCTTTGTAACAAGGGATAGGCAGTGAACGAATCTAAGAGGAAGTCAAACATACAGCTGGAATGACAGACTGACGTCCGACGTGTCAATAGACATCATAACGGCTCCAGTAGCCATGATGCTTTACAGTTGAATTTCAGGCCATAAATCAAACCTAAGTAGGAAATGATTACCGCATCTGATTCTCAGTGTCTTGTCTCGGGTAAACACAAAGCTTTGTAGCAAAATTTCAAAGAAAATACTATCTTCCAAACACCAAATGTAAAAGTTAATGTTCAACATTTTGACACATGTATTGTAAAAACGTGACTCATAGACAGGTGTTGCATTCTAGAGTTCAATGTTTCTGGAAAAAATGTGTGCTTCCTCTTTATTTTATATACCAAAGAAATGAAATCATGTGAATATATAGCAAAATAAAATTGACATGAGGTGAGGGACAAAATTATAAATTAAATAAAGTTTATTCAGGCCATTTTTTGCATAAACCACCTAAAAAAATTACAATAAAAAATTCAAATTAAATGGACAAAAATGTCATTTTACTCAAGGGTAAAATGAAAAAAAAAAGGCTACCATATTAACAATATGCCTTTCAAAGAATCTATAGGGAAAAAAATCCATAAGAAAATTTATTGTTTGACCTAACAGAGAGATGTAGCTCATGTTGAACAAATGTGAGACAGTTGTGTGTAGAGAATATATGCCTTGATGGCTGTGATATATCTATATTCTGTACTGTGTACCATTGCAACGTGTCTAAACATAGTGATGATATTAAACATATGTCATCAACCCACTCTCATATGATGTATCAGAAAGGAAGAAGGTCTGACAGTAGTTAGGATAAGTAGCCAGAGAGGTGAGATCAATTGCATCATTCCACAAGTACTTTGTTCTCTCAATCACACAGATGAAATCCAGCTGACCACTTTGATCAACAGTAATTGGCTTTAGACTCAATCATAGACATAGTGTAATGATGAGCTATCCAATTCATAAGTAAAGAATCAGTTGTGCATCAGTGGCCACATTGGACAATAACAGTGGGGACCACGTACAATGTCGGAACGGAGTGTAGTTGATGATGTGTTATAAAGTACTATGGTGACTAGATCTCTCGTCTTTACATTAATGAAATGAGAAAAAAAGGGAATGATGGTGTATTTTATCTATAGAGGGTGACATTTTATAAAGAGATGAAGACAGACAATCATCATCATCATGTACCATGCCTGCTGGCGTAGTTGATCATGTCTCTCCACAACTTTCGATCTCGATAATTATTTATCATTTCTGTTGTTGACCTGATAAGCCATTTTATTAGTCTGTCTGGTATCTTTTCTCTTTATTTCCCTCTATCTCTTAATCCCTCAATTTTCCCCAGTTGTTAAAATATATTCCAGCTGTTCTTTTCTCATTACATGGCCAAAAAATGATGATTGTTTCTTCCTGATATTGGATATTAGCTCTCTTTTTGCTTTGGCCTCTTTCAGAACGTTTTCATTACTCTTCTTAGCTGCCCATGGTATTCTCAACATTCGTCTGTAAAACCACATTTCTACAGCCTCCATTGATTTTCTTGTCTGTTGTCCTATTGTCCATGATTCACATCCATATGTTAAGACTGGCTCTACATAACATTTAAGAACTCATTTTCTTGTTTCTATTATCAAAAATGGATTGCACAGTACATTCCCCATTTTTGGAAAGTTGCTTTTGCCGGAGCTATTCTGCATCTCACCTCTGTTGCACATCTACCATTTCAGGTTAACATTGTTCCCAGATAGATAATATAAAACATAAAAAAAGAAATTATTTACAGGAAGGAAGGGAGGAAGGAAGGAAGGAAGGAAGGAAGGAAGGAAGGAAGGAAGGAAGGTCTGTGGACATGAAAACTGGAATCTCACTCATTGTTTGGGGACTGGATGGTCTAGAGGTAAGATCTCGGCATCTGGACAGAAAGGTCATGGGTTCAAATTATGTTACATGCAGCAGGGATTTTCACTTTGATTAAATTTTTCTATGCTTAACCCTTCCCTGGTCTCTGGGTAGTTAGATCTGGTGAGTAGCCCTCCGAAAATGGCTAAAAACAGCAGGTTCCATGTGCACTTGCACATGTTAAAGAACCCTTGGCAGTTGTCATTAAAATAAAATCACAATAGCATTGAAAGATCAGTTATGGAGGGTAGGGTGTTTTAAAAGACTGAGGGAAAAAAAAAACAACCTAAAGATAATGGGCCCTAAACATCAAAGACTTCTTAGAAATTACTCACTCATAATTAAACAATGAGAAAGTTCAGATTGGCAGTAAAAAAAGTGAACAGACAATTAATAATAACGCCAACAAGACATCTATTCTTTAATACTCAATAATAGTCTACTCTTCAATACTCAACTCAACATCTATTCTATCATTATTTATTGTCCCCATAATTATTTCACAAACTCTTACTGTCCTTGTTTTAAAATAAAGAGAGAAAAAAACTATCTTTTCAGCATTTTCCCATTACAGGGGTCTGCCAGTGGCACTTAAAGGGCCTTAAATCGAATTTTCAAAATGCAAATATTTACTACTTTATAAGTTATAGAACATTCATCAAAGTTTAGAAAAAACAAAAGTTTGCAATTGCATATTTTATAACTTACTCCAGCAACTTCTTCAGCAGAATGTGGTAATCTTCATGGACACTATGTAATTCTGAAATAAGATCCTGGTTGTCTCTAGGGTATGGTAGAGAAGTGCTCCAGAATTTGTTCAACAGCTCAGCAATGTGTGTTCTTTCCTGTTTTTGCCAAAGGTCATATCCATTCTGAGTCTGATAACAAACAATAAATACAAGGATAAAGAACAATTCAGGCTAATTATATTTGTTTAGATTAAAGAGTCAAGGTAAGGGGATCATTATATTGTTAATATAAAAGAGCAGATGGTTCTTGAGGTTGGCGTTTCACATTAGAGGGCTTGCTTTGTTATTCTTCTTGTTATTCCTTATAATCACATGGCCAACATATGCCCACCTTTTCTTCTTGGCTCTAGATTACATTGTTTATTGCATAGCCATTTCTCTAATTTTTGTATCAGTCTTGAATTAATTCTATTCTATGCAAAGTATTATGTATTATACCCTTACCTAAGTATGTGAAAGCTGTAAAGTAATGAAAGAGATTGAAAAAAAAAAACTAAAAGCAATTGAAGACAAATGTCTAAAAAGGATACTCTGTAGTCTGTTAACAACAGAATGAATTCAAGGAATATAGAGATAAGAGAAATAGTCATGGAACCAACGATCTCATCTACAAGATGTGATGATGGACAAATGTTGAGCATGTGTTGAAAAGAGACAATAATAAAATTTCAAAACAGGATCTTATTAGGTGAAATATCAGGATATAGACAAAGAGGAACAACCAGAAAGACACTGAAAAGAACACTGATAAGAGAAGCAAAGCTGGCAGGCATAGACTCATATGATAAGATCGAACATCTCACCCAGAATAGAGATGGGATTGAAAAAAAACACTACTAGCCCTATACAATGTCTAACTGTGCTGGAGGATCAGAAAAAATTACAAAGAATTTTCCTTATTTGTTTTTTAATGCATCTACATTTATTTTTGTCTATTTCTGCCATAGTTTTCAAGCTCTTGCATGTAAGTGTAGATAATATATATATGAGATAATACATATATCCTAATACTGAATAACTTAAGCTTTAAATATTGTTCAAGAGTCCACATTTTACTATGACCATAGACACATTACTGATTAGTGTGATTAATATTTATGAACCAAAGGGCCATCTACAGGCTGCTGGATCCATAACAACAGAAACATGTGATTAATATCATTGCAGGTCACCTTGCAGAGATAGTCTCTGATAAACAAAAACACCAACATATATTTTATACTTACTTTTAAGGCCATCATCCATGAACTCATCATCATTATCATCATGTGCCACACCAGTTGGCGTAGGCAATCATATCCTTCCACAATCTTTTATCCACGGTGCACCGTATCAATTCTGTTGCTGACTGTTTACTATGACATGACATCAAGCTATCTAGTATCTTCTCTATTTGTTGTCAGCGATCTCTTTTTCCCTCTAATTTGCCGGTTGTAACCAAGAATTCCAACTTTCCTCTTCTCATGATGTGCCAGAAAAATATTGGTTGTTTCTTCCTGATGTTTTTTGGAGCTCCCTTTTTGTGTTGGCCTCTTTTCTCTTTGAGAATTTCCTCGTTGGTCTTTTTAGCTGTCCAAGGAACTTTAAGCATTTTTCTGACAAATCCCATCTCTATGGCATCTAAATGTCTTTTCATTTCTTGGTTTACTGTCCATGATTTGCTTCATAGGACAGAATTGGTTCTATATAGCACAGATGAACTCTCTTTCTCACTTCAATTGACACAGACTTGTTGCATAAGACGTTTTTCATTTTCTGAAATGCTATTTTGGCCTGAGCTATTCTGCTTTTTTATTTCTGTGGTGCATTTTCCATCTGATGCCCATGAACTCAATGTCCTTTAATACATTTAACTCTCTACTAAGTTTAATTCAGTTTGGACTGGTATCGCAGCATTCCAGTATCTGCTCCGTCACTCATTCCAGCATCCATCAAAGTGTTGATATACTGACTGTTCCTATCCTGCATTGATTGAGAATGTGTTTTTTTCCAATTAGGATGCTTTAGTTGCTTTTCACCTACGTGGTGCTTCATTCCACCATTCCTTTGAAATATTGGTTATCCTCGGCTTTATTGTTGCCTTCTTTACCGACTTAACACAAAATCTCATCAGAGTGTAAATAAAGCAGCCCAAAAGAGAGACCCCTAAATACACATAGACAATAGGTCACAGACATTAATGCTCACCTGTTAGATGTTAGTATAAATACATTAAAAATAAATATAGTCCAGCCTACAAGCTAACACTTATTCACAAATACTAATACATATAAACAAAAGCATACATGGTCTAACACACACACACACACACAAAAAAAAAACATTAACACTTAATTCTGCTTTGAGACATCCATATTTCATTGATACACTACAACTCTCAACTCAGTCTAAAAGATCTGTTATCTCAAAAGGAATAAAATGAGAAATTCACCCAGAAAAAACTATAAGACTTACAATGAAATGTTTGGGTGAGTAAAACGGGTGATTATTGTTTTCCAGTACTGACAACTGTCCTGACAACTCTTCTGCTAGGAGCTGCAAAATAATCATAAGTGATTAGTCTCATTTTTTTGTGATTAAGGCAAGAACACATTAACATAGACATTGAAACCCCATTATTCATACACAATTTGTTCTAGAAGCCTCTATGAATTTTTTATTGTACTAAAAGCAAATCATTATTTCCTGAAAGAAACAATTTAATTTGGATTAATTGAATCCAGAAGACCAATGATTATTTATTTCAACATCTATAATAATAAATAATATCATTCATATCATAATAAGAACAGTCACTTCTTTCACCACATTAGCCACTTATATTGTCTCTTTATTTTTAATTATGGACAAAATAGTCATTTTCACCGTACCTCATTGAGTGGCTGGGTCTGAGATATAAGTCTATACATCTATCTATTGACCTTTCGAGCCGTAGCCGGCTCATACGGCATAGACCCAGATACTCTTTCTCTTATATAAATTTTTATTCTAGCAGTTTTCAATTCTTGTAAAGATCTTTTATGAATCTTGCTATTTGTCTCTGTTCTGTGCAAGCATCTCTATCTCACTGAGGGAGATATAAGTACCACTTTAAAATTCATAAGGAGTTCTTATTTCAGTTCAGTTGTCATTCTCATACATTTATAAGGCAGACTGAATCAATAATCTTTCTTGGACCCATGATGAGGTGTATTTTAAAAGAAAATACATTAAAATATATGAGAATTGCAAAAAGCAATAACAATGTTGTGTGGAGTTCCTGTAAATTTTGCTTAGCAAAATAGTGTCAATGCAAAGTTTTACCTAAATATGACCATCAAAATTGATACTGAAACTGCAAATTCTACTTTTGGCCATAAGCATGATGTGCTGCCATTCTGGAGCAAAAATAATCTTAATTTCAAAGAAACTATATTTAAGATTATGGTCTGTAATTATAAGACAACAAATATTTTTAAATCATGAAAATGTCAAATAATCCAACAAATAAATTCTCCAGGAAAGTGCTCGTCATCATCAAGTACCGTGCCTGTTTGCGTAGGTGATCATGTCTCTCCACAACTTTCGATCATGACAGTTATTTATCATTTCTGTTGTTGACCTTCTGCCAAGCCATTCTCTTAAGTTGTCTGGTATCTTTTCTCTTTGCTTCCCTTTATCTCTTCATCCCTCAATTTTCCAAGTTGTTACAATATATTCCAGCTGTTCTCTTCTCATTACATGGTCAAAAAATGAAGATTGTTTCTTCCTAATATTGAAAATTAGTTTTCTTTTTGCTTTGGCCTCTTTCAGAACGTCTTCATTACTCTTCTTAGTTGTCTTAGTATTCTCAACATTCTTCTGTAAAACCACATTTCTACAAACTCCAGTGATTCTTATCTGTTGTCCTATTGTCCATGATTCACATCCATATGTTAAGACTGGCTCTACATAACATTTAAGAACTCTTTTTCTTGTTTCTATTGTCAAAAATGGATTGTATAGTATCTTCCTAATTTTTTGGAAAGCTGCTTTTGTCTGAGCCATTCTGCATCTCACCTCTGTTGTACATCTTCCGTCTGAGGTTAACAAAGTTCCCAAATATTTAAATTAATTAGGAAAGCACTAACTAAATTGTTTTTAAAAAGTTACATTTCTTGATGTGCAAGAGAGCCAGGATGGACAAAATACTGTACAAATTCCAAGACAATGTACGAATACAGAGTCTAACTTTAAGTGAAAAGAGCTGCACGAATTCCAAGTTTTACATGCAGAGAGGCATACAAATACAGGGATCCCACTGTATTTAAATGTTAGACTAGCTTTACTCTTCACCTATGTTGTTGGAAAGAATATCCACAGAATTCTGCATGGGATCTAGAAATTCATCAGCAAATTATTTACCTCAAGCAAAATTTTCATAAATATCTATCTGAATTTCTTCATTCTCTTCCTTATCTTCAGCATTCAGTTTCCTATGTCCAGTAGATCAAACTTAAAGGTGCACCATCTCTTAAAATTAACTATAAAACAAATTAAAAACATGAAGCAGAAAAAAGAGGAGGACAAAAATGCAAAGAGTGACGTGTTTAAACATTTATAAGTGTAACAGGGAGGACTGAAAAGGAAAGATTAATCTAAAACAAAAACAATCTGGAAGTTGTTTAAAGGCCTGCACTCATAAAGTTAACATTGATAACTGCAAAATAAATGTAAACGTTTTTTTAAGAATTATGGGACAACGAAAAAATAAACAAATGGAATTTTTTAAAACAGGATTTATAAAATCTATTATTGTTTTTTCTCAACATTTGTCCATCTTCTCTTCCTAATTGTAAATGAAATCATTGGTTCCATGACCATTTATCTTATCTCTATATTACTCTTGAATTCTCTCCATTGTTAACAGGGTATCGTTTGTAGGCATATGTCTTTGATTGAATTTAGTTTTTTTTCTCCAATCTCTTTCAGTGCTATCCAGCTTGAACATACCTTGGTAATGGTATAACACATAAATTTATATCTGTAATAGCCAAACATACTTTTGAATCTATATTAAACTTTAAACTTAACCTAATCTTTGTTATATAATAACTGAATAGCAAAGCAAGCCTTCATGTGGGTACCTAACAACAGGTAGGATGGAAAGAGGCCGACCCAGAGATACACTAAGAAGAATATTGATAAGAGAGGCAAAAGCAGCATGTATCAGCTCCTTCAATGAGACCTGAGTTGCTTGCACAGAAAAAATGGTGAGATTTGATAAAAGACCTTTGCAAGGGTGCTGGAAGGAAAAATTAGAAAAGAGGAAGAGTATCTGGGTCGATGTCCTATGGCCAGCCACAGCTTGAAAGGTCATAGATAGATAGAATCCTTGCTACAGGAGACTAAATAAAAATAATATTTAAATGAGGATGTGTATGAAGTTAAGAGTAAACATTCCTTAAGTCAAGAGTGTGGATAAAATTAAACAACCTATTATGCCCTGGAAAAGTAGATAGATAATATCACAGGATGTTAAAATCATCATCATCAAATACTAGTCTGCAGGTATAGGTGATAATGTTTCTCCACAACTTTTGATCTTGACAATTATTTATTATTTTTGTTGTTGACTTTCTGCCAAGCCAATCTCTTAAGCTGTTTGATATCTTTTCTTTTTGTTTCCCTCTATCTCTTCATCCCTAAATTTTCCCAGTTGTTACAATATATTACAGCTGTTCCTTTCTCATTACATGGCCAAAAAATGATGATTGTTTCTTCCTAGTTTTGGAAATTAGCTCTTTTTTTGGGCCTCTTTCAGAACATCTTCATTACTCTTCTTATCTTATGGTGTTCTCAACATTCTTCCGTAGAAGCACATTTCTACAGACTGCAGTGATTTTCTTGTCTGTTGTCCTATTTTCCATGATTAACATCCATATGTTAAGACTACATGACATTTAAAAACTCCTTTTCATGTTTCTAATGTCAAAAATGGATTGCATAGTATCTTCCTCATTTTTTGGAGGCAGGTTTTGCCTGAACTATTCTGCATCTCATCTCTGCTGTACATTTACTATCTGAAGTTAACATTGTGAAATGTGAAAATAAGTTATATATAATCACATAAGTTAATATCTTGATTAGCTCTTATTTACTAGCTATGATGTTTGCATCAACACTGAGGTGAGATGCAACCACAGAGGGCATTAGTTCCCTGGCTGAAATAGAGAACTGTGTCTAGAACAGGGAAGTGTAGAGAGATATGATGCAGGTCCTTTGCACATTTTCATGCTTACAACAAAGATAATTGGATATAAGGAATATTGAATTTCTGTTCTGTGCGCCATTTTCAGCTCACAAGGTAAATAGATAGATTAGATAGACAAACACATATTTGCATCAACTATGAGATGATGTGTGTTACCGGGGCCTCATTATGAGGGATGTAAAGAATAGTGACACTGTGACCTTCCAGGCATGTCGTAAGAGGCGACTAAGGAGGTTGATCGATGGCTTGACAAGCTGTCATTGTAAAAAGTATTGTTATGGAAACAGCGCCATATATATTTTAGAGCAGTGATCTCTGCAATATGTGCCACTTTGGCACGCAAAGTTTCTGTTTTTAAGATTGTGGCTCTGCCCTATGTGCCGTCTTCGGCTCGAAAGGACGATAGATAGATAGATGAGATGATGTCTGATTTCAACTCATCCACTCTCTACATTTTCAGCTCACAAGGTAAATAGATAGATAGATAGATAGACAGACAGACAAACAAACACATATTTGCATCAACTATGACATGATGTCTGCTTCCAACTCATGCACTGTCTACATTTTCAGCTCACAAGGTAAATAGATAGATTAGATAGATAGACAGACAGACAAACAAACACATATTTGCATCAACTATGACATGATGTCTGCTTTCAACTCATCCACTCTCTACATTTTTGGCTCACAACACTAACACCAAGTATCATGCCAGCTATTGTAGATGATCATGTCTGTCCACATCTTTCTGTCTGTATACAGCTGTTTATTAATTATATTGTTGACTTGGCTTGCTTACAAAAGCTTGCTGACTGTATCACATAATATTTCTTACCAGACAAGCGTGTTCTCCATTAACATCCTTATTTTATTTTCAAATGGTGTTGCATCCTTTGACTTCACAACACTATCATCATTTATTAAAGCTTGATTTAATTTAAAACAAAATGTTGACTATAATAAACATGCTTTCCAAGTCATCTCTAGTGACATAACAGTGTGCTTTACCAAGTGGGGCTTGACTTCAAATAAGTGCTCATAAGTAATGAATTATTTTCTTTTTTAATTTGATACTTATTTACAGCTCTGAACCTATACCATAACTTTATCTGTCCCATAACTAGAACAAGAATATGGAAGTTGGATATATGATTAAATGATTCATTTAAAAGAACATGAAGTCTTTCATGAGCAATGAAGTAAGAATTTGTTAGTTTTGGACATGGGCTTCAAGGGAAGGGTCAATTGAGACCCTGATATTATAAGGAGCTTGTGGGTGAAAACTAATACAGTCATAAAGAGATGTAGATTATATATTATATATATAGTGTCATGTGACACAGCAGTTTATATTATCACACACTTAAGGGTGAATCAAGATATGTGTGATACTCTGATAATAGTGCAACATCACACATGTTATCAAGCTCCAACCTGATTGCAAACTTCTAATTTAAACTATCAGCTGTGTGCTAATTAATTTCTACCTGTGTTACAGATTCAGTCTGACCTAGATGAAAGTCAAGCACAATACATGCATTCTAATTTTTTTGTGAGAAGGCAATTTTATCTATTTGCTGATACTTAACAATAACCTCTGTCCTCATAGAAAAGTGCTTTATCTTCTATTATGCATATTTACTATACAAAATCTGAGTAATTCAGCTGTGCCTGTTATTCAACAGATGCATATAGTGCACATGAACTCACAGCTATATATAATTTCACTTCCTTGTCTACTGCTGTGTTTACCAGCAGAAACAAATAAATAAACAAAGCTGCAGCAGAAACACACACAAACACCTACAAACCCAGCAACAGCATTTTATGCAAATTAGAATACAGAAGTAAAGAATCATAATTTAATAAATAATCTCAATGAATAATAGTAAAATATTGGTGGTTTGTTTTTAAAAAAAAAAACTGCACTAATTGTGATGTGAAGTCAAGGTTAGTTAATAACAAATGTAGTAAAGGCAAAATACAAGATAAACAAACTAGAGGCAAATAATAAAGTTGACTGTTAGTACCAAGACATGAACTGGGAAAACTTATGACAGTTGCAAAGAAACAAAGTGAGATGGCAGTTCATAGCTAAGGTTGAGATGATACAAAATGATGATGAACAACTGAACATAACATCTACCAAGCTATTGATGAAATGAAACATTAAGTCTAACACTAAATGCTTATTATTATAATCTTATAATCCCAACTGTTTATTGTTTATTCAGCTCTCCCTGAGGCTAAAGTTTGCAAGATCAAGAAATCGCTTGCTAACCAAACATAATTTTGCAAACTTAAAATAATTTCTGCTGACACATGTAATTTTACATGTTTCAGATAAAATAAGCATTTCAAAGAAATATAAATATATTTCTGTATTAAAACAGGGAACATGAGATAAGAATGAACTGTAAAATCTCAAAGTAGGTACAGACCTTTTTTTTTTAATTTAATAATGCAGTATCAAGGTAAATGAGTATTATAAAAAGAAACCAGCACATAACCATTCATACTTCATCATCATCAAGTACCGGCCTACTGGCATAGGTGATCATGTCTATCCACAACTTTTGATCTTGACAGTTATTTATCATTTCTGTTGTTGACCTTCTGCCAAGCCATTCTTTTAAGCTGTATGGTATTTTCTCTCTTTGCTTCCCTCTATCTCTTCGTCCCGACGGATGTCTTGGTTACTGGCCTAGTATCATGCTCCTCTGATCACCACAGTCGGCTCACTCTGGAGCACCGTCTGATCGCTTGTTGGGGTTGCCTCACCCCTCGTGGCATCAATCTATCCCTGTCCCTCTGAGGACCCTCCTTCCTCCGACTCCATCCTCCCACCTATGGACTTCTCTTCCTATTTCACTTCCTGGGTCTTCTACTCCTCGTCCGTACCTGTTTTCCATATCCGCTTTGAGTAACCCTTACCTTGCCTTCTTCATCTAAACCCCCCCCTTTTCTCTGCTGACTACCTTCATATCCTTCACCTCTTTATCACTATATTACCTCTCCACCTGGACTGTACCATCTCTCTGCCCACTTCTATTGTTCATCGTCCTTCCCAACACCTCTCTGCTGATCCACTCCTAACTCACCCCTTTCCTCTCTATTCACTTGTAGTCATTACTCCTCTACATCTACTATTCCAATATCCACCCTATCCTGATGCCCACTTTCATTCCTCTCCTAGGACCCTCATCACCCCCCTTTGTTCCTTCATTTCCCTACTTCTTTACCTCCTTTGGTTCATACCTCTTGCGCACCATTCCCCTATTAATCCACTTCTTCCAGACTCCCTCTCTTTTTATTCACTTCTGACCTACCGCCTCTCCTCCTATCCACTTCCTACATACCTGCTTCTCATCCCTCCTCTCCATTTCTCATCCTCTATACTTCCCTACCTCTCGAGTGACTTACTCCCTCCGGACCACCCCTCTATCACTCTACCGCCCTTCTCCCTACGTACTTGACGTATACCGGTTTCCTTATTTTCCTCTCATCATCTCTTCCTCCGGTACTCACTCCCTGCCATCGTTGACCTACCTCTCTACTCTTCCAGTTCTAGCTAGGCCTTCCATCCTGTAGAGCCTATTATATCTCTCTCACCCATCTCCTAGTTCACTACTTGGTCTTTTCTTTCACCTCTCGCGGGATCTCTCACATGCAGTGTTCGAGTGATTTATGGCATGATCCGCCCCTCCGAGCATTTGCTTTTGGGCCTCTTTTAACGCTCCTAGTCATTCTGACTTGTGTCAGCACGGAGGACCGACTTGCTGCTCGAAGCTAAGTGCATTTTATGATACATTTTTATTTTTCTCTTTCTCGTTTTCCATTTTATACATCTTGACGCCCATCCTACCTCTCCTCATGTAGTATTCATTTCTCTCTCCTTTCTTATTTCTACATCCTACTTTCCTAGCCCTCCACTTGATCATCTAACATGTAGTTATAGATAATTGTGCTTCACCGTTTGTTGTCGTTGTCCTTGTATTCTGAAGAAGGCCACAGGCCGAAACGTCAGTATTGTATTGTGTTCCTTCCTTGTAAAGCTGTCATCATACTTTGGAGTGTTTAGCACACCCTACCACTGGCTCTTTGCTACCAGCTTTACCGCAGCATTGCAATTATTTGCCTGTTCCCTATTTAAATTTATTTGCCTGTTTTAATATTGTTCCATTTGTCTTTATTTTGCACTGAGGTGATGTCTTTTTCATTGTTATTATCATTACTTCTGTCTTTTTGCTATTAAGGCTGAGTCTCCTTTATTTTTGCTTTCTTACACTATAATGTCCAACATTTCTTGTAACTCATTTTCACTCTTAGCGATTAATACTGTATCATCAGCATAACTTAGATTTATGTTATGACCTCCAATTGTTATTCCAGGCATGCCATTATGGATCTTAAAATAATCTCACTAAAATATTAAACAAATCTGGTGACAGCACACAACCTTGTCTAACACCCTATTTTATTTCTTGAAACATTCCCAATTGGTTTCCAGTTCTTATGGCCGCTGTTTGTTGCCAGTATATGTTCTTTATTATTCTTAGATCTTTGCTGTCTACATTTATGCTTTCTAAAATTTTGAATATTTCTTGGTGGTTTACTTTGTCAAATGCTTTGGTATAATCTATGAAACAGGTATAAATCTGTTTTCACCTCTATGGCTCTTTCTATTAAAGATCTTATGATATATATGGCATTGCTCGTTCCTTTATCTCCAACAAAACCACACTGTTCATCGCTAATTTCTGGACTGATTTTGTTTCGCACTCTTGGCATGATGATTCTTAGTAATATCTTAGTCATGTGACTCATAAGGCTTATTGTGCGATGATCATTGCATTCAATCGCACCAGATTTCTTTGGGAAAGCTATGAATATTGATTTGAGCAGGTCATCTGGTATATATCTGCTGTTGTAGATATCATTCAATATTTTTGTTATTACTTCTATTCCAAAATCACCCATGGCTTCAATCTCTTCTTTGGTTATATTATCTGGTCCAGGAGCTTTTCCTGCTTTCATATTGTGCAAGGCGTCTTCCACTTCTTCTCTGAGTATTTCTGGTCCTTCTCCTTTATCCTTAATATTTACATTCATACTTAGAAACTCTAATAATATTAGATGGAATATGTAAAAAAAAAAAAGTAAAGTACCTCCGTCACGCCAAGTGGCGCATAGGGAAATAGGTGTTAGTGACCCTATATTTTACAGACATGATTTTTGGGGTAATGTGGTCGGTATTACGCCCGTGCTGCTTTACTTTCCCAGAAAAAATCCGGTACCCATTTAAGGCTGGGTGAACCCGGAAGCCGTCGGTTGGGATCGAACCCTACCCCTTGTCCTTTGTAGTCCAGTTCACTAACCACTGAGCTATCGCGGCTCCCGATGGAATATGTACCTAAGCAATAAAAATAAGAATAAGCCATACAAAAATATGTCTTCTAAAAAAGGAACAACAAACTTATTCAAGAAACCTTTACCAACATAGTTTGCAAAGTTAGTTTTCTGTGATACATGAGTCATAAAAGATGGCTGTGTGAAAAAAATCTTATAGTGGCTATATTGTGAAAAATATCTTATAGGTGGCTATATATCTTACTAGTGGTTAAATATCTTATGAATGTCGCGAGAAATCCTATGGATGGCAAATTATTTTACTACCGATTAAATATCTTATGAGTGCAGTGATAACTATATCTAGTATATCTTATGGGTGGCTAAATCTTACTAGTGGTTCTTACTAGTGATTATACATGTCATTATTAATATCTTGTGGATGGCTAAATAAACTAACGATATTCTGTAAGAAGCAGTTTCATAAAGGAGGATTTTGTTATGCACCAGAAAGAGA
Organism: Megaustenia siamemsis; assembly: GCA_032433765.1. Taxonomy (NCBI): domain Eukaryota; kingdom Metazoa; phylum Mollusca; class Gastropoda; order Stylommatophora; family Ariophantidae; genus Megaustenia; species Megaustenia siamemsis. Next base: position 133,937,935 of record JAVIAB010000092.1, read on the forward strand.
CAGTTTTTAAAAAAAATGTATGATAGAAGGAAAACACAGCCAAAGCAGGTGTGCCTGAAAAAGGAAAATGAAAGGTGAAAAGAAGAAACAACTCTAAGCTGCTAAGTATTATGATGTGGAAGTAAGTCAACATCAGTTACTCAAAACCACAGAATAATCACAAAATGAACACATGACAAGACTATAGAAATTCTGAAACCTGATAGTGTTTTATTCCTGAAAGTGTTTTTGTGGTAGAAAGAGTCCATTTATTGACAACGGTACTGTCAATAAAAATGCTTGCATTAAAAAAAATTGTGAGACAAACTATTAAATTGTACAAGTAGAAAATAGTTTATGTTTTATATAAGCAAAAAAACTTGGTTCCATTCTGAAGTCTTTAAAATGTGAATTCAACTAAGCAATTCTATCTATCTATCTATTGACCTTTCGAGCCGTAACCGGCCCATAGGGCGTAGACCAAGATACACCTTCTCCTATATGAATTTTTGTTCTAGCAGTTTTCTTTTAAAGATATTTTATCAAATCTCGCCATCTGTCTCTGTTCTGTGCAAGCAGTTCTATCTCATTGAGGGAGCCGATTCCTGCTGCTCTTGCCTCTCTCATCAATGTTCTTCTCAGTGTCTCCCTGGGTCTTCCTCTTTTTCTTTTACCTGTTGTTTCCCATATGAGGGCTTGCTTTGCTATTCGATTATTATCTCTTCTCATCACATGTCCAACGTATGACCATCGTCTTTTCTTTATTACTGAAGATATTAGTGGTTGATTGGCGATTTCTCTAATTTCCTCGTTTGTTTTGAATTCGTTCCATTCTATACCAAGTATTTTCCTTAGACATTTATTTTCGAATGCGTTCAACTTTGTTTCTATATCTCTTGTTGTTTTCCAGCTTTCACACGCATACGTAAGGGTTGATAGTACATTTGATTTGAATAGCCTAAGTTTTGTGTTTGTGCTAATGAGTTTTGATTTCCACAACTTTTCAAGGCTTCTGAAAGACATTGCTGCTTTAGCCAGTCTGATTCTAATTTCTTTGCTCGTATCCCCTTCTCGATCAATGTGACTTCCAAGATAGATGAAGTGATCGATCTCTTCTACTGGTTTGTTTTCCATGTATATTTTGTCACTTGTTGGAATTAAACTTTTCATGACTTTAGTCTTTTCATGATTGACCTCAAGCCCAATTTTGCTGGCTATTGATGATAGTTCATTTGTGTTTTCCTGCATCGTTTTTATCTGATTGCTGATGAGAACTATGTCATCAGCAAAGTCCAGGTCCTCCAAATGGTCTCCTTGTATCCATTCGATGCCTTTATTACCAGTGCAGCATTTCTTCATTATGAAGTCCATAACAATTCCAAATAACAAGGGCGATAAAATACATCCTTGTTTAACCCCAGTTTCTATTGGGAAACATTCGCTCAGTCCTTCCTCTGTTCGAACTGCACATGTGTAACCATCATACATGTCTTTGATAATATTTATGATTTTTGATGGTAAGCCATATTGCTTCAGAATTTTCCACAAAGAATCTCTATGAATACTATCAAATGCTTTTTTGACAGTTTTAGCAATTAGGTACAACAAATATGATTTTAAAAATGTAACCAGTACACTTCCAGATAATAAAATACAAATGTGAAGAAGAAACCACACTTCACTTTTAAAACAATTATCTCTGCACACTCTGCATGCCAACATTTAGCATCAAAATATAGCTAGGAGCAAAATATAGCAAATACAAATAATTATGTAGCCAATTATTATAACTAATTGCTTCATCATCATCATCAACACTGAGTACTGTCTTTGCATCGAAGGTTAGCTACTATGGCGCGCTATTCCACTCTGTCTATTGCTTTGATGGTGCAGATTTGAGGCTGATTTGTCCATCTTATGTTACTCGCCCATGTTAGTCTTGGTCTGCCTCTGCCTCTATTACCTTGTATTTTCTCTTCCAATATAACTTTTAGTAGGCTGTTGTAAAGGTAAAGGTAAAGTACAAGACTTGAACCGGCGTCTTAGCACGCGAGTTTACACCCATATGTGCTCGGCCGCCTATCCAAAAATGTTCAGAAATTTCTGGATAGTGTCGCCTCAAGCACCGAAACTCAGATGCGAGGCAACATTCCTCACCTTCCCAGGGTAATACCCTGGTACCCATTTCTGCCAATGGCTGGGTCGACCATGGGGGGTATTTTTGTTTTCAACCAGAGTACAATTCACACTGCTCCCAGTGGGAATCGAACACTGGTTGTCCGAACTTCGGTGAATGATAGGCTGTTGTGTCTTTTAATATGCCCCAAAAATGTAATTTGTCTTGTTCTAATTGTGTTTAGTAGTACTTCTTTAATCTTTAATTGTTTTAAAACTTCATCATTTGTTTTCTTTTCTTTCCATCCAATTCTGCCTATTCTTCTATAAATCCACATTTCAGAGGCTTCAATTTTCTGTTCTGTTTTGTGTCTAATGCCCATGTTTCTGCACATACAGGAATATTGAGAAGATGTAACATTTTGCTATTCTTAATCATAATCTTAGTCTTAGCTTCTTGATAACTTATAATTAATATTTTGAAATTGAGATCAAGAAATTATGAAAAGGATTACAGAAGAGACAATAATGCAGTAACATGAATTTGAAACTGGAGTTAATATCTTCTATAAAAATGTAACAATTTAAAGCTGAGTTACCAAAGCAATTAAACTGCAGCAGCACTGTAAGGAACTGGCAAAAAAAAAAAAAAACTCACCTGGTTAAAGGGATGAACCTAACAGCAAATTAATAAGTGTGTTAGAGAATACAAGTACAGCACATGAAGGATTTTGTAAAGCAGATTGTGCTTATTTATATTGTGCTGGTTTCCTCTGCAGTTATTTGCCATGCCTTCCTATTACTGGTAAAATATGATGACACATGTCAGAAGTAGAGACTATTTTAATTGTTGTATGAGCTGTGCTATGTCAGCCACTATGTTTTCAGAACTTAGTATAAAACAGAGTAATTCACAAATCTCTACACCATCACTTATCAAGATTCTTTAATGACACTAAATGATAAATTTGGCTGTGTTGTGAAATATTTTTGTAATTATAATTAATTTTGTGGCATGCACAATGATCTTTAAATCATTATGAAGAAACATCAAATAAAATGGTTTGACCATGTACCTCAATCATATGGTCTGGCACAAATCATTCTGCAGGGAGCTGTGAAAGGAGGTAGACAGAGAAAGAAATGGGATGATAACATCAAAGAATGGACAGCTGGCAACTTTGCAGATCCCTAAAGAATGACTATCGAAAGATGAATGGTGAAGGTTGGTGAAGTCTTTCAGTAGTGCCTCAATGACCACCAGAGTTACCTATATGTGCTTTCTTCATTTTTTCATGTTATAAGCAAAAAGCATGACATTTTATATCTTCAGTGTTTTGCTGAGGAGGGGATCTGAGCACCTATGGGCATGTTCAGAGTGCAATGATGATGACCTGCAAATAACTAAATTCTTAAAAATATTTCTTCAGAAAAACAAAATAAAAGCATCAAGAGCTGATTTGGTAATATTATCATATTTTCTAGGTAAATAGATTTCTTATTATTCTTTACAAAAATGTAAAATCTTTATTTTATACTACAAATAATATTAGATAAATTACAGCCTATCTTCTTTTCCTATATTTATTTCTTACTTCAGTAAGGTGGTGCTTCAAATATTTTTCAGCAACATTTTTTTATGCTGGTGAAGGAGAAGAGTTGGTTGATTAATTTTGAAAATAAATGGTACTGCTACAGTAGCAATGAGTCTAAATATCTATTGCCATGATTATTTTGCTCGACACAAGATTTCAGGAGCATCAGAAATACATTTTTTTGTGTGTCAATAATCTTAAAAATGTTAATTTAGACTGATTTTTCTGAATATAATACATTTCACAAACATAAGCACAAAGAAAAGTAGGAAGATCTAAAAAAAATAGGCACAAATAAAATTAGAAACAATTAAAAATAGGTACATGTAAATATAAAGACATCAGAGTGAGAAGATATGCTGCATCAAATCTTCATAAAAATTGTACATTATCAAATTGTCTAGAGACCAGAATACATAATATTATAGTAGCAGCATATGGACCAATCACCAATCAATTAAAGCCAGCAGATTCAACTTACTCTTTGAGAAGATTTCTTGCTATAAGTCTTGATTATGATGTGCTCATACTCTATGAATACTGCACTGCTGAGTCTGAAAGCTCTCTGAAGCTGCTCACAGACAGACTCCATTGGGATCAAGCCTGCCTCATCTGCTTCCTCAACTCCACTATCATGGAGTGAGTATGGAGTGAGAGGACGTGATAAAGAAGAAGAAGCTGATAGCTGCATGTATGATGGGGAGGCTACTGTTGAAGACACACGTCCTGTAGAGTTATATGATACTGTTCTGTGTAAATGACTGCTGGTGCTACTGCTTTCATGTATGATAGGAGAAGGAGAAAGTGGAGATGGTGGGTCTGGAGCTGCCAGAACTGGGTAGACAGCACACAAGTAAGCATGTTTGAATGCTCTCAAGTCCTGAAATTGGAAAAAAAACAAAGCCTGAAAATATAATTTTAAAATCTCTACTATATTAATTTCTGTCAATTCAAGTCATACAAAATTATTGCTTTTTCTTATTCTGAACATGTGAAACTTCTCACTAACAAAAAGACTTCCACACTTTTGCATTCAATATCATGAGCATACAAACATACAAAATGTTTACATCACTTTATTGTAAACACAATTTATTCTAATCTTTTGAATGCACCGATTTTCAATACTAATATAAATATTCTATTTATTCTCAATATAGCATCTAAAGTGCCAAATTGAAAAGTATGCTGTGACCAAAATATTCTTAATTAAAAAATGAATTTATTTACCTCAATGACAATTGTTAACTGCATATATTCTCATTACAGTGTATGGTAATTAATGAGTTGATGCCTCCAATACATATATATCCTGATCATGTGTGCCATATTTTATTTCAAATAAATTTAGTTATTTTTAATTTAAAAACATATTTACAAGTATGGCATCAAAAGCATAGCATTATAAACTACCTGGTTATTTTAAATAATAGTAATACCTTATTATCAAGAAAATTGACTTCTGAAGTTGTCTGACTGCTTTTTGCACTTCCTTAAAAGTAAAAAAATAAAAGTGTAAAGAAAAATAATCATTTGCAAAAATTATTAAACAAATACATATGAAGCACAACTTTTAATTAAGAATTTCTATATTTTTTGAGCTTGTATATGCATCACTTCTGTGTTTTGGTCAGAGTGTCCATCTTACATTCAAAGGTGCTTGGTTCAAAACTCATGTGAAGCAATAGGAAAATCATTTTCAGTGACTGTTGAACTCAGGGTTGTTAAGTGTTTTGTTCTATTGGAGATAGAGGATAAAACATTAGTCCTTATTTCAAGCTGAGCACATAGAAGAACCAGCAGATCGAAAGATATTATTAATATCACTTATACACACCAGTGTTGCGAGCACAAAAACATAGACCTACTCCAAATATAAATTTCACAAAATTGAAGTGCTGGAAAAAGTTATTGTTTTAACTCTTACTCCAAGAAATTAGTAAACTGTAAGGCTGTATAAACAATTCAAGATTCGAAATGTTCATGTGAGAGATTAAATGTTGTGAATTAGGCGGATAGTAATATAAATTATACAGTCCAGGTGTACTTTTTCCAGAAGTTTCAGGCTAGACGAACATTCCAGTCAGACTTTGCGGGAGGGAATTCCATATTTGACTTCACGACTGCGTGCAACTAAGGTTGATGTTTTAAAGGGCAAGCGTTCCGATGTGAAATATCTATGTTATCTTCTTATATATAACAAGTGCCTGTTTGAAAACTCTTGCCTTTACTAATGAATTCACTGTTCTCCGTGCTAAAAATTTCACATTGATCAAGAAAGAGAATGAAAAACTACTGGACACAATTTGTATAGCACATCTTAGTTTTATATTTAAACTAACCCTTTCCCCACCTACTTTTATTATCTTTGAACAAATTAAAATTTCAGTTCAGTACATTTATACCATTAATAGATAGTTATGTATTACACTATTTGTAAACACAGATGAATGTAAAGTGAACACACCATCATCAACTGCTCTTGAAGTAGGCACAACACGCATAGAGTGGGATGTTGATCTTTGACATGCAAGATGAAGGCGGCATTTACGTGACCTGACAGACATAGTAAGATGTAATATTAACAAATAGCTCAAAGAACATTATCAAAACAAGAAAAATAAAAATAAACAGCGTTAGATTCCATTTTGATATTTGTTTAGATGGTATGAATTTTACTGCAACATATCTATAAAATAATAAGGCAAAACCAAATTTTGTAAATGAAGCAATGAAACCTCTATAGCAAGTGCAAAATAATTCATAAAGCCGTTAATTATTTGACAGATTGTAATCACTATCTATCTATTGACCTTTCGAGCCGTAACCGGCCCATAGGGCGTAGACCAAGATACACCTTCTCCTATATGAATTTTTGTTCTAGTAGTTTTCTTTTAAAGATATTTTATCAAATCTCGCCATCTGTCTCTGTTCTGTGCAAGCAGTTCTATCTCATTGAGGGAGCCGACTCCTGCTGATCTTGCCTCTCTCATCAATGTTCTTCTCAGTGTCTCCCTGGGTCTTCTGGATCTTTTTCTTTTACCTGTTGTTTCCCATATGAGGGCTTGCTTTGCTATTCGATTATTATCTCTTCTCATCACATGTCCAACGTATGACCATCGTCTTTTCTTTATTACTGAAGATATTAGTGGTTGATTGGCGATTTCTCTAATTTCCTCGTTTGTTTTGAATTCGTTCCATGCTATACCAAGTATTTTCCTTAGGCATTTATTTTCGAATGCGTTCAACTTTGTTTCTATATCTCTTGTTGTTTTCCAGCTTTCACACGCATACGTAAGGGTTGATAGTACATTTGATTTGAATAGCTTAAGTTTTGTGTTTGTGCTAATGAGTTAGTTTCCGGTTGTTTCCAAAATGGAGGAATTATTTTTCTCCGGCTTGGTATATAACCGTTGATCAGAGGTTTAACAAGCCGCTATCGTAAAAACGATGTTGTTAATGAAACGTAGACCTGATTGTAATCACTGCACATCAGAAAATCTCATAAGGGCTCAGATCCTCTAAGCCTTAGTATATCCCTCAGTGTGTAGTGACTGACAACTCCAGTTCTGTATTGGTTTACTTTGTGTGTGTGTTTTTTTGTTTGTTCCTGATGAAGGCCTATTGAGCCGAAACGTTGTTTAGTCTGTCTCGTCCACTTGTCACGTAAAGCTTCTTACATACCATTTTTTTATTTTTCTTTCACTTTCAACAGCAGTCTGTTTGCTTGTTCATTTCCTGTCATACCCAATTCCCTCTGTTATAAATAGATGCGTTCCCGTAATCTGATAGAAGCAGCAAATGAAGATTCATGACTTAAAAAAACTAAAATTTTATTTGGAACCAAAGTTACTGGACAATTAATGAGATGAATGAAGTTAACATTTCACAGCTTACTGCTGACACCAGGACTGGTGACCCAGAACTGTTAAGTTGTTACTCTATCTATTTATGATTTTCCTGGAAACAAACTAGTCTGACTATGAGGTTGTTGATCTAAATGTGAAGAAAAACACTGGATTAAAAAAAAGTGCTGAAATTTGATATTTTGGAGTCAAAAATGCTAACACTTTGCATGCTGTCATGCTGTAAACCATGATAAAACACAATATATGTCTCAAAATGCTACTCATTTAAGAGTTGATGAGAAAGTGAAGGATGAGCTGAGCCGAGAACAAGCTGTATTTGCTTGAATAAGAGCAGCTATGAGCTCTAGCCCACTACCTCCAAAAGCTGTTCTTTTTTAATGTCAGTTTAAAACATTTAACATTGTCTATTACATGATATGCTATGGGGATACCTTTACTTACAGTAATAAAAGTTGCCCCTTCTTATTCTTTCCTTCCTCATTTGCTTTTCAGCATTGAGGAGATTATAATTTGCGGTCTTTTGCTCTTCTGTTTTCCTCTGCTGCTGTTATGTTTCCTAGTGTTTCTAATATTTCATCAATCCATCTTTTTTGTGGTCAGCCCTTTGATCTTGTTTTCTCATGTTTATTGAAGGCTCATCATGTTTATTGAAGGCTCATTACATTGTGTTTTGATCTTTCTGCCATATCACGTAGCCAAACCATTTTATCTGTTGTTTCTTTAAGTATTCTATGGCAGGAATTTTTCCTAGCTTTTTTTTTCAGTTTTTCATTTCTGATCTTATCTCTTAGGCAGTTTCCTGTAATTCATCTAACACATTTCATCTCAGTAGTGGATTTTTTCTTATTATTCTTGCATCTAAAAGTTGCCTGGAATGTTAATAAATAGGACAAAAGAGGAGAAGAAGAATATTAAAAGTGCTTTCGCAGAAGAATGTTGAGAATACCGAGGAGAGATAAAAAGAGGAACAAAGATTTTCTAAAATCAGACCAAGAAAACTTGTTGCCAATATCTGATGGAAACAATCATCACTATCTGGCCAAGTAATAAGAATTAAAACGGCTGGAATATATTGTGATGAATTAAAAAAGTGAGAGAAGAAGAGGTAAAGGTAAAAGAAAAAATAATAATAATAATATAGAGAAATGTTTGATAGGAACTTAGCAACAGATATAAAAACAAATGTAGATATAGAAAGCTCCTATGTCAAGAGACATAGTAGGCCTACATGATGATGATATTTTACAGAAAGTGTACATCAGTATATTAAATTTTATTTGAGGTGGCCTGTCAGCAGGTGAGTTAAAAGCCAGAAAATTAAAGATTTAATTCTTATTTCAATGAATGTATGAAAAAGTAAAGTGATATTACACAGAATCTCTTTACAACAAAATACTTACTCAAGCTGACTAAAATAGCTGTGGATTTTCTTCAAAGATGTGCTTTTACTATAGAAAAAAATATTCACACAAAATTAAAATAATGCAGTCCAATAGCAACCTTTTAAATCTATTGATAATGAAGCTGTCAGACTGTCACATTATGTAATCTAAAGATCACATTCTTGTCATATGTACATTGTTAAAATCTGTCCAAAGATCACATCTGTATGTTCTGGTCCACTGATCACATCAAGGTAGACAATTCACAGAAGTAACAGTGACATAGGAAATAGTTTAATATTAAGACATAAAAATAACACTAAATAAAATTAAGTGCCACAGTTATATGCTGTTGCTATGTGAATAATAAAGTTTGACTGATTAAAGTTTTCTGTCATGTTAATATATATTTTGATATGAGTTTCACTTCATCCAAATTATACAATTATGATTACAGATCACACTACAAAGGGAAAGAATTTCCTATTTTATTTATAGTTATTAATAGACCACCATTTGCTCAATGAAATGGTGGTAACACATACTGTACACAACATTCAAACATTTGCAAGTTTTTGCTTTAGTTTAATTAAATTTATTTTGCAAGCCATATAATATAATTTACAATGTAATACATTATTTAATTACATCACTAATGACAGGCCATTGCTAGTTTCTCTACACTTTTACTTTCTGTGTTGATATTTTTATAAAATGTTTTGAATGGTTGGGGTTGGTTAGGTTTTAGAGTCCCAAAGATGAACTTTAAAATCAGAAGGATGTGAGAAATTGTAAAGCACTTAAATATAAAACAAATGAAAAATTTCAGTAGTTATAAATAAAACGGGCTGTAGCACAAATAAAGAAAAATCTGTGTATATGAATTGTGCAGAAAAAAAAGATAATATGAGAAGGAAGGAAGGAAGAGGAAAAGGAAGGAAGGAAGAGAGGGAGGGAGAGAGGAAGGAAGGAAGAGAGGGAGGGAGAGAGGGAGGAAGGAAGGAGGGAGGGAGGGAAGGAAGGAAGGAAGGAAGGAAGGAAGGAAGGAAGGAAGGAAGGAAGGGAGGGAGGGAGGGAGGGAGGGAGGGAGGGAGGAAGGAAGGAAGGAAGGAAGGAAGGAAGGAAGGAAGGAAGGAAGGAAGGAAGGAAGGAAGGAAGGAAGGAAGGAAGGAAGGAAGGAAGGAAGGAAGGAAGGAAGGAAGGAACCATTTTCCCGACAGTTATCCTTCCTTCCTTCCTTTTTTGGTCCTTTGTTTCCCATTTGAGGGTCTGCTTTGTGATTCTCTTATTATCTCAACCAACATGTACCAATCTTCTTTTCTTGATGATAATGTTGGGTGCATAATCATTCCTCTTCCTCTGCACTAGTTTTGAATTCACTCTTTCATAAACAAAGTATTTTTTTGAGGTATTTATTTGAGGTTTATAGAGAAGAACATTGATGAGAGAAGCAAGAGCAGCAGGAATCGGCTCCCTCAATGAGATAGAGCTGCTTGCACAGAACAGAGACAAATGGCGAGATTTGATAAAATATCTTTAAAAGAATTTGAAAACTGCTAGAACAAAAATTCAAATAAGAGGAGTATCTTGGTCTACACCCTATGGGCCGGCTATGGCTTGAAAGGTCAATAGATAGATAGATTTTCAAATGCATCTAATTTGTTTTCAACTTCTTTAGTTGTTTTCTAGCTCTTGCATTCATAAATGAGGCTGATATATATTTGATTTGAAAATCTTGAGCTTTGTTTTTTTTGTGCTTAGTAATTTTGATTTTTATGTTCTATCAAGGTTTCTGAAAGTCACTTTTGCTTTTACTGTTTTAATTTCTTTCTTTGTTTCTCCTTGATCAATGCAAGTTCAAACATATACAGTATGATCTACTACTTGAAATGCTTTTCTTTTAAAGTATAAATTTTTTCTTCTTGATGAATATTATTTTTCTTATTATTAATTAATATTATTTGATTTTTCTTGCATTAAGTGTACACTACTACTGCCTTATCTATGGCAACTTTTTCTAAAGAACCGTGGTGAGTACTTGCTTCATAGCAATTGCTTTTGTTTAATTCTGCCACACCTGCTGATGTACCTTACATATGTTTGTAATAAAACCACTGGGATGAGTTTCATTTGAACATGCCTCGTATATTGTATACATATGGGGCTGGATAGTCCAGAGGTACAACGTTAGCCTCAGGACAGGTAACACCTGGGTTCAAAGCCCACCAAAATCTGTGGTGATTTTTCAATAATAGGAAAAATTAGTCTTTGGCTTCTTTATGATGCTACCCTCTCCTAATCACTTTGGTAATAAGATCTGATGTTTAGGCCTCCTGTATAACGGCGATAAACAGGAGGCCCCATGTGCACTAGCACACATTCAAGAACCCATGACATGTTAAAATCGAAAAGATTTTTGCTGCCCTGTAAAAATTGTTAGCAGAAACCCACCCATACCATGGATCCCAAGCCTTGCTATGGAGTTCATGCACATGGGTCAAAATTCTCCTTGGATTTTCTCGGAGGGTAAATTGGAGCACCTACAGACTATGGATTCTTCTGGTATGCAGTGATGATGATACTAACAACCAAAACAAGCAATGCCTCATATATTGTGTTTGCTGTACCTTTCCCTCTAGAAAACCACACTGTACTTCATAAATTTCATATATAATCTTATTCCTAACACTACTTCACATAACATTCACTCCAACACAATGCTATCAGTACTACTTCACATAACATTCACTCCAACACAATGCTATCAGTGTCAGTCTAGGATATTAATAGTCAAAGAAAACCTGTCACTACAATAATGATATGCCTAAGAAGAGTACTGAAAGTAACAAGTTGAGACAGAATCAGAAATGAGGATATAAAGAAAAGAGTTGAAGTAACCCCAGTGCTGAGAACACCAAAATGCCCATCAGCAGCTGGACGGTGAGTCATCAGTGATTTATAACTGGCTGGATGCATCAGGAGGGGTTAACAACTGAGTCGATCCAGAACCTACTTCAACTCCCAGTGGTATCATTGGAAACATTAACCAGCTTTACTGGGTAAATATGTATCCAAGAGGGAAAGCAACCCAGTACCTGGAAATGTCATTCCAAAAGTGAATGTGTCAGGTCAAAGGGTGCAGCTATCATTGACTGTCATATCCGTCTTTGATATGGACAGAAGAACACAACAATAAAATGCATTTATTCCTACTTAATATCCTTTTGAGAGTGGACGATGAGAGAAGTAGTCACTGAGTGAATGCAGAAGAATAGGTAGTAAACACCAGAGTTGGATCACACATTAGCAAACAAATAAATCAAATGGCTTGGACATTTAACATGACCACTACCAGTCTGCATCCCATAGGTGGTCTTAACACTCAGAAACAACAAAAGAGAAGACACCCCCACTTCTTCTGTTTCATTGCATTACTTCTTTTGCTTTACTGCATTTGTTTGCTACTTCTCGAATTAATTTTTCAAATTCACTCTTTTCTTTATATCCTCATTTCTGATTTTGTCTCATCTTGTTACTTTCAGTATTCTTCCCAGGCAAATAATTTCTGTAGTGACACCCAGAAGACTACAGATTAAAGAAATTGCAAACATCAAGTAGCACCATGCATTATGCTTCCTTATTCCATTAACAATTCTCATTCTATTGGTTTTGAAGATCCAAAGTCCAGTCATATTTTGTTTATTTCCTGTTAATTTGTCAAAGTGTTTGCAAATAATATCTGTCTTTTTTGTGCTACATTAAACCTCTCTGCAAATCTTATGCAGCCATACTTCTTTTGCCTCATTGCATTGTTTGCTGTTTCTTGAATTAATTTTTCATATTCACCTGTGTCTTCATACCGTGACGATCATTAAAAAATGTTTCCTCATTGGTAAAATGATCTCTCTTGAAGTTTGTTGCATTGGTTATTCTTCAGTGTTATCAATGTTCATCTATGCCTTGCATTTTCTCTATCAAAGTGTAGCTGTTCTGAACTGTGATGTTATATTTCTTATGTATCTTCTTATTTGATTAAAGTAGATCTAAACTTAAAAAGATGTTAACTCAGGACATTACACTGTACACTAGTTATATCTAATGTATCAAATACTCTCAAAGTTTACCCTACCTGAGGAGCATAGACCCTAAGTTCTGTGTCTCCACTTCTTGTTGATCATGTGATCCTAATACCAGTTCTACAACATCTCCTTGTGTCCAACGATGTTCTTCAGCTTCCTGAACATACTCTAAGATAGTGCTGGGTTTTAACTGAGTCACACTGCTATCAGTTGAGAACATTTCCTACAAAATTTTTATATAAACAAAAAAAAAGGAATGATATGTCTAAGCTATAAAATTATGATACAGCTCTGTCATCACATACAATATTCAAACTGTTCACATTTTTTCAAAATTGTGGTTTTATTATTAACATCACCAAAGATTATTATTTCAGTCATGATTTAAGCTGTTATATATTTTAAATACTCTTTAGAATTGCATTCTAAATGAGAAATTTGAATAAATATTTTCCTCAATAATATAATTACATTATATAGAAAGAATCTTATATAGTACAAATGTACTTTAAAATTATGCAAACAAGAGAATTCAACCACTTCATTTACAAATATGAGATTTTCTGTGCTGTGTTCTACATTGAACTGAAGAAATAAACAAACTTTTCAAACCAGTGTGGTATATCACCAAAGAGTGGTGGAGAATAAGTGGCCACCATTCTTGATACTCAATAGAAAGACACCACAAGGGGTAGTGGAAAGGGTTGCACTTATAAAGGAAGAAAGACTTTAGAAAAAAAAATATGTCCCAGATGTAAAGCACTTTTGACATGTCCTATTTATCACAATTTTATATGAAGTGTCTTATTATTATTTGTTAAAATAATTCATAAATTAGGTCACGCTGAATATATGGAACACAGAAATCATGAAAATGTATCAACACTAGATAAAAAGTGCACAAACTATTTATGTGGCACAGAAGATTATAGAAAAGGTTATGAATAATAACTGGAACAATGAAAAACTCAGATAACAAACAAAGAAAAAACATGAAATGTAAAAAAAAGATAAGTGCAAGTTGAAAAATAAAAATAAATCTGACTATGACAATATTCAATGACAGATAAAGGATTTATTAACAAGTGTCAAATTCAGTATAGTTATTCTGACAAGGATCTCCAATAATAATTCATGACATGGAACTAAAAAGATCAACTTTTTTAAAAATTGTAATAGGAAAACAATTCAAGATATATATATATATATATATATATATATATATATATATATATATATATATATATATATATATATAGAAAAACTACCTTAACTGAAACAATAATATTTTTAATTTATAAAAATGAATGACTTTGTACATAAAATCACTGTACATCGTCAAAACAGTTAAGAAACATAAAAAGTATACACACTTTAACAATGAATAACAGTTCAAACAAAATGCATAACTTAATTACCCACAGAGTTTGCCCCTGAGTCAAGAGCAACAAACTGAATTTGTCAACCTATTTAAAATTCCTGACTTTACCAAATATAATTACACTCAGTCACATTACCATTACAGCTCAGTGGTTAGTGAACTGGACTACAAAGGACAAGAGGTAGGGTTCGATCCCAACCGACGGCTTCCAGGTTCACCCAGCCTTAAATGGGTACCGGATTTTTTTTCTTGGAAAGTAAAGTGGCACGGGCATAATACCGACCACATTACCCCAAAAATCATGTGCTGAAGGTCTGTAAAATTTATGGTCACTAACACCATATTCCCTATATGCCACTTGGCATGACGGGGGTACTTTACTTATTTTTTACATTATCATTACAATCTCCCTTCGGTGGTGCTGCTACAACTTAAATAAGAGCTGCAATCACTGGTTAAATTTGCATAAAAAAGAATGTCCAGCTTAAAGGTAAAAGTTACAGGATTTCATTTCATGTCTTTGTTTTCAATAATAAATATCTATTTAGTTATATTTTGAATAAATTCCTCCTCCTCTTCTTTTATTCTTGGCCACACACCAATAACACTGTCAGTGGCCAATACAACTTTTAGCCTCTGGTAGGGAAAACGAAAAACTTTTTCCACTTCATGTAGTCCATGGCCATCTTTTACAAGATGCTCCATGTCTGGCCCACACTATTCACTCCTGTTTCTGTTGTCCTCCACCAGTTCTGTCTTTTTTAAGTCTTCCCTTCAATGTCCACTCAAATGGCAGTTCTTGTGATTATTTCTGAATCTCTCCTGAGCATCTGACCTATCAAGTTCTAATGTTTGTCTGTTATTACTGTACTCATTTCCTCTTTGCTGCACTTTTTCATCAATTTTTTTTTGCTTATTTTGTTTACCAAAAAAATGTGTTTTAAAAATAAAGGATTCTAGCAGTTTTAATTAAATAAGAAACAATTTCAATCATTATTTGTTGTGTTTTATTCTCTGGTTGCTTCTATGGGAATAGAATACCGCTTTGGGAATAGTGACACTGTGACCTTCCAGGCTTGTCGTAAGAGGCGACTAAGGAGGTTGATCGATGGCTTGACAATCTGCCATTGTAAAAAGTATTGTTATGGAAACAGCGACATATATTTCAGAGCAGTGATCTCTGTAATATGTGCCACTTTGGCACGCAAGGTTTCTGTTTTTGAGATTGTGGTTCTGCTCTATGTGCCGTCTTCGGCTCGAAAGGACAATAGATAGATAGATAGAATGGTAACAACAAAGAAAAAGACATCACCTCAGTGCAAAATAAAGACAATTGGAACAATATTAAAACAGGTAAATGAATTTAAATACTTGGGAACTTTGTTAACCTCAGATGGAAGATGTACAAAAGAGGTGAGATGCAGAATGGCTCAGGCAAAAGCAGCTTTCCAAAAAATTAGAAAGATACTATGAAACAAGAAAAAGAGTTCCTAAATGTTATGTAGAGCCAGTCTTAACATATGGATGTGAATCATGGACAGTAGGACAACAGACAAGAAAATCACTGGAGTCTGTAGAAATGTGGTTTTACAGAAGAATAGTGAGAATACCATGGACAGCTAAGAAGAGTAATGAAAATGTTCTGAAAGAGGTCAAAGCTAAAAGAGAGATAATTTCCAATATTAGGAAGAAACAATCATCATTTTTTTGCCCATGTAATGAGAAGAGAACAACTGGATTATATTGTAACAACTGGAAAAATTGAGGGACGAAGAGATAGAGGGAAGCAAAGAGAAAAAATACCAGACAGCTTAAGAGAATGGCTTGGCAGAAGGTCAACAACAGAAATGATAAATAACTGTCAAGATCAAAAGTTGTGGAGAGACATGATCACCTACGCCAGCAGGCCTGGTACTTGATGATGATGAAATGATCAAATCAGTTGATAGTTAACAACATTGGTATTTTTGTTAAAATAATAATGGTGTAAAAAGAAATAGAATCTAGCCGAAAAAATTGAAAAAAATATCAAGATGAAAATAAGATTTTAAAAAATCTTTCGCTCCATTATTTTGATCCATCTCAACTAAATAAAAACAGAATGTTGACTTTCACAAAATGGCAAGAAATCATTTGTAAAGAGAATTTGAACTATTTTCAGAAACATGTGTCCAACATAAAGTACTTACTTTCAAAAGTCATACATAGAAAGTGAACAGAGAATTGAAGCCTTTGAAATGTGGATAAATAGAAGACCAGGTAGAATTGGATAGAAAGAAAAGAAAACAAACAATGAAGTCTTAGAACAACTAAAAATTAAAAGAGAACTACTAAACACAATTAGAACAAGACAAATGAGATTTTTGGGGCACGTTAAAAGACACACAGCCTACTAAAAGTAATCTTGGAAGGGAAAATACAAGGTAAAAGAGGCAAAGGCAGACCAAGATTAACATGGATGAGTAACATAAAACGATGGATAAGTCAGCCTGTGACAACCTGCACCATCAAAGCAAGAAACAGAGCAGAATGGCACTCCATGATAGCCAACCTTCGATGCGGAGACGGCACTCGATGATGATGACATAGAAAGGACTGTTACGTGTTTTATGCAATTTCTGCTGTCTGCTGATGAGCATGGAGAAGGGGAGAGGGGTAGGTTGCAACAATAGGGCTGGAAGCTAAATGCTATTTGCCTTTTATTTTTATTTCAATACATAAAGGTTAGTAAATCATTTAAAACAAATAACTCATGATAATGTCAAAATTTATGAAAAGACAAAACGTACAGAAGATTACAATAAAAACCAGGAGAAAATAAAAGAAATACATGTCTAAATGAACAGAAGTACATACCAATGAATAATCCTCATCTGGTATCCTAGTCGGCATTTGTATTTTTAAAATATTTAAATGTGATACACTCAAGTCAACCCAGCCGTAAAAATTGGATGGTTACCCACACAGTTACAGAAGGCCCCAAAATAGCAAGGTAGAGAATTTTCACATCCAAATGTTAGATCAGTATTATGAAACTATAAAAAAAAAAAAACACATCCTATGGCATCATACGCTGTGAGACTAACTTTATATACCTTAATATTTAGTCAGCAAACTGTTTCTGAAATTATTATTTTTCTCACAATCTTATATTACATGCATATTTAATATAGCATTCAAAGGCAGTAACACTATCTTCTCATTTCAATTACAAATAACACATATCCCTGCCTAAATTATAAAACAATGGCCAACATATAACCATTATATAAAGTTGCACAGGTAGTAATCATATGAACCAACTGATACATTGGCATCAGAGAAGAAGCCTACTTCAAAGTCACATTTTGTAATAGGAGTAAATGATCGATATATATATTTATCTGAACCGATTACATTAGCATGTGACTTTAATTATACTATGGCCCCTTTAACTTAAAAGCATTAAGCTACTTTAAACGCTATAGCAATCTTAATAAAGTACTCAGATAAACTAACACACTGAATCAACTACTTATTACTAGAGCAAATCCTGTATATTCTTTTCTTAATTACTAGCAACCTATTTGTATAAGTTTCCAATAATGGAAAACTTTATTTCAATAAACTTCAAATTAAATTTGACAGATATGTGCAAGTCTACTAAAATATACATCTCTCAAGAATATGGTTTTGGATCATTTCTTATCAGCTGATTTATATATATATATATATATTTTTTTTTTTAATATTTATGTGAAATTAACTTAAAATGCATCTAAAACATATTTAATTTTCTTGTGTAAACACAATCAGTATTAGTGGATTTACTGTCCTCTCAAGAGAAAATGGTTCATATTAAGTTATGAACATTAATTTGATCAGAAAAAATAAAAATGGTATGATGTGACTTGCTTTATTTATTAATGTAAGATAGCAAGAAACTGCTTAACCTCCTCATCTAAAATTATTTTGTTTTGTGATTTCTCAAACACTTTGCATCTATAATATGGACACATGTTAACTTGAAGGGAAGCCAATGATTTGCAAACATTTTACATCATTTCATTGCTGACAAGCATCACAGAGTTCAAATTCAGTGTACTTTACTATAAATCCTTGTTTTGGGGGAGCTTCTTAAACCAGTAAGAGAGTAGCTGCCTGCTATCCTTGGCTTTCTTGATATTATTATTCTCAATTCTCTCAAGATTAACGCTCTTTATCTTTTTCCTGTTGTTCACTATTTGAAGGATTGTTTTATTATTATTTTGTTATATCTTCTCGCGACATGACTGACATATGCCTTCCTTCTGTGCCTGATTATAGATGAGACTGTTGGTTCTATGCCATTTCTCTCATTTCTACATTAAAAATCTTGAATTCATTCCATTTTATATAAAGTGAAAGCATTTTGCTTAGTCATTTGTTTTTGAATCATTTATTATGATCTAGTTAACTCTCAATTCTCAGACTTTTTCAGGCATTTTTTTTTCAGATTTTACATGCAGAAGTAAAGGTGGTTAATACATCTGAGCTGAATATCATAGTTTGCTTTTTCTTGAGGATTTTGAATTTTAATATTTTCTCAAGGATTCTCAAAGTCAATGTTACTCTGACTTTGACCTTTTTTTTGAGTGTATCTGATCAATGTAACTTATGAAATACAAAGTGTTCTAATTTTTACACAGCTTTCTTTTCAAGATATACTTGTAAAATTTATCTTTTTTGGACGACTATATAATAATATATGCTTAATCACTTTAGTATATTCTTGGTCTCAAATCCTATCCTATACTATACTTATAATACTATAATTGTTAAAAATAAAATACGAAATAATCAATCAAGTGATCAAGATTAGCTTCATTTGATTTAATGCAAAACATTCATTGATTCATAATATATATTAAAGTAAAAATTGATTTATTTATCAACAGCAAGTAAACATTTAAACTGGTTCTTAATAACAAAATCAAAAGAGAAGCAATATATTCGTCGTTAATATATGATATGAAACTTAGATACAAACAATTTATAAATCAAATGATATTTTCAAATCGGATCTCAATAATCAATAATCTCATTATCATGATAGATAAAAAGACTATAACTTGTATAAGTCATACTGATATGACAATGAACAATGACATAATTTCTTATTGCTGTCATTCACGTTCACAACAGGTAATTTCTGGTGGTAGCAGGTAGGCCTAATTAGCAATTTTAACAAAACATGTTTAATTTAAGAAGAGAGAGAGAGAGAGAGAGGTCGCAACTGCAAATGAAACTTCAAATGGTACTCAGAATGAAATAAATGTGAAATGTGTATGTTAAAATAATAGTTATAAATAGTAGTTATTCATAACTAGCCGTCTTTGATTGCTGGTGCTTACGTCTACAACGATTGACCAAATAAAGAATCACTACTTGTAGCAGTTACTTGAGTTACCAGTAGACAGTTTCAATGTTACAGTACATCAGTACTAGAACTACTACTTGGACCGACCTTACTAAAACGACGTACCCGTTACCCGCTGTGACAACCGAACGAAACACAGTCACTTGAGTTACATCACTACTTCAGTGTTGACGTGTGTTCTTTGGCCTTGTAATTAGATTCCACAATCGTTGAACTCCATAGCTAAGTCTGATTTACGACCATTTTGTGTAAGTGAATCACAGAAACATCAGTGATATAAACTTGTGTCCACACAAAGTTTCATCGGTCTAGCTCAAGTCTGCTATTTGTTGACACCCTGTCTACCTCAGTGGTGGCCAGGTACGCGTTCAGTAGCTGGGTCAAATAAAATATAGCAGTCTCTCAGTCTCTCTCTCTCTCTCTCTCTCTCTCTCTCTCTCTCTCTCTCTCTCGTCATCGCTCCATCACTCTCTTTCTCGCCATCTCTCCTTCGCCATATCTCTCTCTCTCGTCATCTATCCCTTTTTCTCTCTCTCGCCATTTCTCTCTCTCTCTCTCTCTCGTCATATCTCCCTCTCTCTTTCGCCATTTCTCCCACCCTCTCTCGCCATCTCCCCTTCGCCATTTCTCACTCTCTCATCTATCCCTTTCTCTCTTTCTCGCCATTTCTCCCTCCCCGTCTCTCTCGCCATCTCTCCCTACTCTCTCTCGCCATCTCTCCCTTCTCTCTCGTCATCTATCCCTTTCTCTCTCTCTCGCCATCTCTCCCTTCTCTCTCGTCATCTATCCCTTTCTCTCTCTCTCGCCATTTCTCTCTCTCGCCATCTCTCCCTTTCTCTCTCGCCATTTCTCTCTCTCGTCATCTCTCCCTTTCTCTCTCGCCATTTCTCCCTCCCTCTCTCGTCATCTCTCCCATTCTCTCTCGCCATTTCTCCCTCCCTCTCTCGCCATCTCTCCTTCGCCATTTCTCTCTCTCGTCATCTCTCCCTTTCTCTCTCGCCATTTCTCCCTCCCTCTCTCGCCATCTCTCCTTCGCCATTTCTCTCTCTCTCTCTCTCTCTCTCGTCATCTATCCCTTTCTCTCTTTCTCGTCATTTCTCCCTCCCTCTCTCTCTCGTCATTTCTCCCTACTCTCTCTCTCTCTTGCCATCTCTCCCTCCTCTCTCTCTCTCGCCATCTCGCTCTCTCCTTCTCTCTCCATCGTTTCTTTTACATCGCATTTATTTCACAGTAAATTATTATGCATACACCTGATGTTGAATTGCTTTCGACAATGTTTTCAAATACGACGCGCCACAAATGGATAACTGTTACATTTGGTTATGAACATCATCAACACTGAGTGCCGTCTCCGCATGGGAGGTTTGTTACTGGAGCGCCTTTCCGCTCATTCTCTTGATTTGATGGTGCAGGTTGTCATAGACTGACTTGTCCAACTTTTGATGTTACTCGCCCGTATTAGTCTTGGTCTGCCCTTGCCTCTTTTACCTTGTATTTTCCCTTCCAAGATTACTTTTATTAGGCTGTTGTGTCTTTTAATATATACCCCGAAAATCTTATTTGTGTTATTTGAATTGTATTTAGTAGTTGTCACTTAATTTTTCTTCTTTTAAGACTTCATCATTTGTTTTCTTTTCATTCAATGCATCTCAAACCATTCTTCAATAAATCCACATTTAAAAGGCTTCAATTTTCTGTTCTGTTTGCTTGTCTAATGGCCATGTTTCTGCAACATACAGGAATGTTGAGAGGATATAACAGTTTGCAATGCTTAGTTTAGCTGGTGTTATTTGTCTTGATGTTAGTATATTTTTCATGGTCGTATGTCCAAGGTGGTTGCAGCTCTGAACCTTCGCCTGGTCTATTCCTTCAAATGTTATATTGATTACGAACAAGTTATCAATAAGGACAATACCGTATTATTATACAATATAAGCAAAAATATAAAATTGTTCCACCATAAATTATTTGCTTTACAAAAAATCATTATGAATGGTGGTCCGAAAGAAAATAATGCCCTTTTGCTTACTTATATCCTTCTATACCTTGTATTTAAGGAGAGATATTTTTCATACCTGCACTATCAAAGCAAGAAACAGTTCTTAAATGTTTCGTAGAGCCAGTCTTAACATACGGATGCGAGTCATGGACAATAGGACAATAGGACAACAGACAAAAAAATCACTGGAGTCTGTAGAAATGTGGTTTTGCAGAAGAATGTTGATAATACCATGGACAGCTAAGAAGAGTAATGAAAAGGTTCTGAGAGAGGTCAAAGTAAAAAGAGAGCTAATTTCCAATATTAGGAAGAGATAATCATCATTTTTGGCCATGTAATGAGAAGAGAACAACTTGAATATATTGTAACACCTGGAAAAATTGAGGGACGAAGAGATAGAGGGAAGCAAAGAGAAAAAAATAGCAGACAGCTTAAGAGAATGGCTTGGCAGAAGGTCAACAACAGAAATGATAAATAGCTGCCGAGATCGAAAGTTGTGGAGAGACATGATCACCTACGCCACTAGGCCCGGTACTTGATGATGGTGATGATGATCAAAGCAAGAGACAGAGCTGAATGGCGCTCTATGGTAGCCAACCTTCGATGCGAAGACGGCACTCAATGGTGATGATAATTTCTCATAGCATTCTTCTTCTTCTTTCTTTCCTCATTTGTCTTTCAGCGTCGAGGGGAGATATAATTTGCGATCTTTTGTTCTTCTGTTGGTATATCCTGTTGTTATATTTCCTTATATGACGAATTTAAGGAAGGAAAGAGACCAAAGCGCAGACCAGTGCTGAGATATAGGATGTTTGCAGGGCTTCCTTGAGGGAATTCTCTATCAGTGAAAGAAACTGGGAAAATATGGCTGCATATCGTTGCATATGGAGAACAAAAATAAAAAAAAAATGGCACAGCATCTTTCGAGGCAGTGCTAATATCAAATTCTGAAGACAAAAAGGCGCGGGAGAAAGGAGACGAGGCCAGGTACCACGAATACATCTTGTTCGTTTTACGGATGGATCTGTTTATCCAATATTGGCAGATTCAGCCACAAGAAAAGCTGTGCAGCAAAGCAGCATCCAGCATAAGACACTAATATTTTTAGCAAACTACTGACTTATCATGATTGCTTGCTGAAAACCGTCTGTCAAGACGCAAAATGCTATATATATATATTTCCTATTGTTTCTAATATTTCATCAATGCATCTTTTTCGTGGTCGACCCTTGAGTCTAGTGTTCTCATAGCGTTAATATTTTAGAAGAATGAAGAAGAGGAAGAAGAAGAAGAAGAAGAAGAAGAACGTCTTATTAAGTGAATTAGGTTCTGGCCCATGTATATAATTTTAACATGGATAAACTGCCCTTGAACCGCGTACATTTTTCTCTGACCTTTCAATAATGTCATCGAAAATATGTATTGATTTAAATAAATGTCACAGGATCAGCGACAGCCATTAGATCTACGACAAGGAAGTTGGTGTGATGGGCTGTATTAGCTTTCTTCTTGTCAGTTTTAACTGGCAATATTGGAGCGTGTAGGCCTACATCCTAGATGTAAAGATATGGGCCTATATATAGGGGGTTAAGGCAAAGAAATGCAAATGAATGCATAAAAATGCGAAGCTGCAGTAAAGCTGAATATAAGGAAAAATTAAAAAATACAACAAAATGGTATGTTAGAAGCTTTACGTGATAAGTGGACGACACAGACTAAACGACGTTTCTGCCCAATAGGCCTTCAGCAGGAACAAACAAGAAAAACAAACACACAAAACTAATAAAAAAACATTCATAACAAAAGTATTCGAAATATGTTAAAGAAAATATCTATCCTGTGTGTATGAAAAGGAAATGGTAACAAAAGTTTGGCTGTCGTGAATGTGCAGAAATGTGCGCAAATGCACACCGAACCAGAGGAGTTCACACAGGGGTCAGTGTGTAAACACAAAGGAGAAAGAATAGAACAGTAGACTAACAGGTGCTCAAAAAGCGGTAAGAGTGAGATCTGAGTCAGACATTTTGTTGCCAGTACATGTTCTTTATTATTCTTAGATCTTTGCTGTCTACGTTTATGCTTTCTAAAATTTTGATCATTTCTTGGTGCTTTACTTAATCAAATGCCTTGGTGTAATCAATGATACATAGGTATAGATCTGTTTTCACCTCTATGGGTCTTTTTACTAAAGATCTTGTGATATAAATGGCATTGCTTGTTCCTTTACCTCCAACAAAACCACACTGTTCATCGCTAATTTCTGGACTGATTCTTAGTAATATCTTAGTCATATGACTCATAAGGCTTATTGTGCGATGATCATCGCATTCAATCGCACCCGATTTCTTTGGTAGGGCTATGAATATTGATTTGAGCATATCATCTGGTATATATCCGCTGTTGTAGATATAATTCAATATTTTTGTTATTATTTCTATTTCAAAATCACTCATGGCTTCAATCTCTTCTTTAGTTATATTATCTGGGCCAGGAGCCTTGCCTGATTTCATATTGCGCAAAGCATCTTCCACTTCTTCTTTGAGTATTTCTAGTCCTTCTCCATTATCCTTTATATTTACTTCCGTTCGTTCATCATTATAAAGATCTTTAATGTACTCTGTCCATCGTTCCCTTATGTTTTCTTGATCAATCAACAGTTCTCCTTCCTTTGATCTTAGGCATCCATTTTTTGATTGCGTTTTTCTTCCTGTTAATTCCTCAATTTGTTTGTATATAGCTTTAGCATCTCCTTTTTGTTGCATTTCAATCTCTTCGCATCTCTCTTTTAGCCATGCTTCTTTTGCTTCATTGCATTTTACTACAATTTCTTTATTTAATCTCTTATACTCATTTTTATTTCCTTTATTTCTTCTTCTTGTATCCATTAGCTGCAAAATGTCGTCTGTCATCCATTTGAGAAATTGTCCTCACTGGTAGTATGAACTCTTTTGATGTTTGTTGCATTGATTCTTTTAGCATTTCCCACTGTTCATCAATGCTTTGTATCTTCTCTATTGCATTGTACCGGTTCTGAATTGTGATGTTATATTTGTCTTTCAGCTTCTTGTCTGATTTTAGTAAATCTAAATTTAACTTGATGTTAACTGAGGCTCGCTTTGTTGTTTTTAATTTTACTCTAAGCTTTCCCACAACTGGTACATGGTCACTATTGCAATCTGCCCCTGGTCTAGTTTTCACACACACCAGACTGTTTCTAAATCTATTGCTTATCATTATATAATCAATTTGATTACGTGCGTTGTCCCCATGGCTTTTCCATGTCCTCAGACGTCTTGGATGTTGCTTAAACCAGGTGTTTCCTATCACCATGTTGTGTGTTCTTGCCAGTCAATAAGTTTCTCACCTCTTTCATTCCATATATATATCCTATAGTATATATATACCAATATATAAAACATGGAATCAGACAAGGCTGCGTTCTGTTGTGGGATTTGTTTCCACTTTACAGCGCAAATATTATGAGATTAATGGCAGACAAACAAATGGAAGGAAGGCAACGGTCACAACATAAACAATCTGCGATATGTTGATGACACAGTCTTAATATCAGACAGAGAATGAACTACAAGAAATGATAGACATAATAGTGAAAGAAAGCAACAAAAAAGGTCTCACTCTGAATACCAAGACAACAAAAGTAATGGTCATATCAAAGAAACAATCATCGCCATCATGCGGCATAAAAATAAACAGGACAAATCTGAAATAAGTGCATCATTTCAAATACTTGGGCACAATAATAACATCAGATGGAAGATGCACAACAGAAATAAAAAGCAGAATAGCTCAGGCCAAAATAGCATTTCCGAGAATGAAAAATATCTTATGCAACAAATCTATGTCAATATAAATGAGAAACAGAGTTCATCGGTGCTATATAGAACCAATTCTGACCCATGGAAGCGAATCATGGACAGTAGACAAACAAATGGAAAGACGATTAAAGGCCACTGAGATGGGATTTCTCAGAAGAATGTTGAAAGTTCCCTGGACAGCCAAAAAGACCAATGAGGAAGTTCTCAAAGAGGCCAATACAAGAAGGGAGCTCCTAAAAAACATCAGAAAGAAACAATCAACATTTTTCGGGCACATCATGAGAAGAGGAAAGTTGAAATACTTGGTTACACCTGGAAAAATAAAAGGAAAGAGAGATCGCGGACGACAAAGAGAGAAAATACTGGATAGCTTGGTGTCATGGCATGGAAAACAGTCAACAGTAGAATTGATACGTTGCACTATGGATAGGCGACTGTGGATGGACATAATCGCCCTCACCAACCGTTATGGCACATGATAATGATGATATATACATGGTCATGACAGGCAGTCTCAAGGCAGTCTGTAGCAAGCCTGAACTGACACGAGCTCAAACTCTTGAACCAAAGATGGTACTTTGTTGGACATCATTGCTCTCTTTACTTTTCAAGTAACACTGGAGAAGTTGACAACTCCACCACTAAGAGGAGCACAATTCTTTTCTATCTTAGCCAGCCTGTTTCGATACGAGTCGTTTTCACGGAGACCAGGTAAGAGGTAGAGACAAAGGCCTTGGTCAACTGATGGGCCATCGACCTTGCTGTGGCTTGAGCTTCTCAGCGAGGGCACTAACCATCCTTCCACAACGGTTCCTATTCAAGATACCACTTTCCTTATTTACAAACACGGCCGCCTAATATCATATATAGTTAATAATCAGATTTTTCATAACTTTGTATACTATTGTTATTAGTTTCCTCGTAGTGTTCAGTGCATAATGTTTCGCACCTGTCAGTAGAACATCCATATTCAACAGGCATTCGTCCGAGACCGCCGCTATAGCGTTTAGTTTTCCTTGGGTTCCTTCTGTTCATATTTAGAGCATTGACAGTACGTTCGAAAATGGTAGGAACAAAACCCTGCCAAGAATATATAGAACAACTTAAATGGTTTGGCCACCTGATCAGAATGAATCCTCACCAATCACCATCAATGGCGTTCTTCTCGAGAATGCATGGGAAAAGACCAAGAGGAAGACCCAGAAGAAGATGGATAGATGCAGTGACAGAGACATGTAACAACAAAGGAAAATCACTAATTCAGACAATGCGAGCAGCTCAAGAACGACAAATGATATAAACCACGACACCTTTTAGGTATCAGTGAAATGAGAAAAGAAGAAGAAGAAGAAGTACGTTCACTGAGACGGCAGTATGTTTGCTGATCGGAAGTGCGATGTGTCATGTGGTAGTCTCTCATTTCCGTGTTTTGGTTATCAGTTGGGAATAGGGAGAGGTATGAAGTTATGTGGAACTGAAATCTAACTGTTGATATAAAGGAGTAGAATGAAAAGCCTATATTTTAACATTTTTATGGTGTATTTCTCTCTGGTTATTCTAAATTTCTTTGTTAGACACAAATTGTTTTGATTTGTTTATGGCAGGTGTTTGTTTATAAAAATTGTCATTTATGTTTGATATATATATATATATATATATATATATATATATATCATATACACATATATGCATATGTGCGTACATACATGTGTACATACGTACAATTATACATATATTTCTGCCTTTTGCATTCACTCAACGGTTACCCCTCTTCATTGTTCACCTTTATGGTACACTAAGCACGAGAAGTTGCTATATTACGGTGTTAAGAGTTCTGCCATCCTTTTCTCCATATACATTTGACTTTAGCATGGACTTCTTTTGTATTTGAATCCGTGGATTTTTTTTTACTTTACCCACCCTAGGGCTCTGAGTAGTGAGATTATATATCTATAGCTCGTTTCAAAACATTTGCCCAACTTCAAAACGCTATTACTGTCTAACCGTTTGTTAAATACTTTTGAAATTTTCCAAATGTTATTAGAATGCAAAAGACCCTTTAAATGTATATTTAACAAATATCTTGCAGCTGCAGTTTTCTTAAAGCGGCGATATTTCTTTGACGTTTGTCAAAATTGTAAATTGTGAAGCCCTAAAGAATAGAAATTACCGTAGTTGCTGGTCTACGATTAATTTTCACTAGGTAAAGGCGTGGCGGTAATGGGGAAATAACTCGATAAAACAAAACACCAGGAGAATTATTGTCTGCTCAGTTCGAGGACGGACGATAATAATATCAAGGTATACCTGTATGTCCAATTTTCATAGTTGTGTGGTCCTGAAAAGGACCGTTTGTTGAAATAATTTAAGGTAATATAGGGGCCAACATTGTGGGGGCTATATACTTTCATTCTGAATCAGACGAGTCTAAAAGATTAATAACTGTTTGGGGTTGAACATTCCACAAACCATCATTTTTCCAATATTCCTCTTCCTGTTTTAAGACGTGGTCTTCACATTTAGCCCAATAATCTTTGTCTATATTTAATAAAGCGAGATTAGCAAGAGTCTTTACATCGTATATTTTGAATGTTGTATTTTTATCTGCCACTTGTCCTTTTAATTTTGCCCAGTTTAGTTCTATTGGATTTAAATGAGCATGGTAAGGTGGCAGCCTCAAACTTATATGACCGTGCTCTTGGATAATCTTATCTATTTGAAAATCTTTGTCCTCTGTTTTTGCTTTACTAGAGATAGTAATTCAGGTTTTAAGTACATGTTATTAAATTGTATGTGCTCCTTTGTGAGCCATATCTTAATAGCATCTTTTGTACTGGATGACGCCGGGACTTTATCTTCAAGTGCAACAATGTTGTGGTACGCTGCATTGTCCATTATTAGGCAAGATGGTCGATCTAGTGCTGGGAGAACATAATTTTCAATCCAATGTCTAAATATGTGACCATTCATCTCAGAGTGATAATCCCGATTGTCTATGGATTTTGAAAGAAAAATGAGCTCTGCATTCTGTATTAGTCCATGTTGTCGACTACCTGCATGAGCAATTATCAAGCGCTGTCCTTTGCTGCTAGGTATTAATCTCTTAATCTTTCCATCTGATGACTGCCATTCCCTTTGGTTAGTGTGGTGAGCATTGATCCATGTTTCATCCAAGTACACAATATCATAACCTTGCTTGCGCACCTCTTTTACTTCACGTAAGTACTTGCTTCTCATGACTACTATATGTGGCTTCTCACAGATGATGTTTCGTCCATTGGAATACTTTCTGAATGTAAAGCCTGCAGCTCTCACATTCCTCCATAATGTAGACTTTGATATTTCAATACTGTTGTTCTTTTTCAGCGATACTTTTAATGTTCTTATTGTAATAGTTTCATTCATACCCAACATTTTGCGAATTTCACTTCTAATAAGTTCACTGTCGAAATTATCCAACATTTTTGCTCTTCCTTGTGATTTTGTATATTTTGAACATTGACGGTCACGTGCTTGAATCCAGCGATTAAATGGCCGTTTAGATAAATCCAAAATGTGTCTTGTCCTATTCTCAGGGTTTTCTAAAGAATGAAATAATCTTCCTCGTTTAGCCTCTTTGCAAAAATAGTCATACATTTTTATTGTGATGTTTTGTAAACTGCAGAATTTCATTTTAAGACTCATGATAAATGTTATTGTTCCACGTTACGCCGCTGAATTAACGGAAATTGAACACACAATGTCTCGTGTTTACTACAAGTGTCTAATTGTGTCAGTAAACTCACGCGGAAAGCGTGCAAAAACGTGTGTATGGATTTGTAATCGCTATTTTTAACTTAAATACTGTAAACACTAAGTTTTGACTACATCAATGGGTCGTTATAAATTTATATAAATCAAATAAGCAATAATAATAACCAAATGTTTGTTTTTAATGAAATTAATTCCCTGTTGGGTTCTAATCATTATAACTATACATGCAAATTTTGAAAAAATTACAAAAAGCGGTTTAAAAGATATTGATTTTTAAAGTTGGGCACGACTTATGAAACAAGCTATAGTCATATCGGATAAATGCGAAAAAACAGGAAGTTCCATGGGAACTCTGCACACGTTTAAAAACAATTAGCAAATATAAATATGTGTAGGCTAAATATGACCGCTGCCCAGGCAGCAATTCTTAAGGGAAACAAATCTATCCAATTACTCCCCCCTTGTTCCAGGTCTTACCTGGTGCTTCGGAGCTCATGTACCAGTTGAAATCATCTTTGGTAATTAGCTAAAGTGTGGCGGGTATGCTGCACACTGGTGGAGTTGAAGGTGGAGAGGATTTGATAACTGTGGCAGTGTTCGATGTTCAGTGAAGGTGGAGAGGATTTGATAACTGTGGCAGTGTTCGATGTTCAGTGAAGGTGTTCTGTCAACTGAAATTAAACTATCTTCTGAGTTATAATGTTGCAGTTTGTCTTGGGAGAGGCCGGTAGAGTTGGCTCATGCCAACCGCAAATGTGTCAGTATTATTTTGTTAACGTCATCTTATCTCTTCGTGTCTTGGTGCCACATTTGTATATTGCCCATTATCATTTATTACGTTTCATTCATTCTGTTATGACATTGCAGCTATACTCGTTTGAAATAAATTCTGTGGTCTCTAAACAAAATTAGGTTAATGTTAGGTACTATTATTAAAATAGAGCACGTTCTTATTTATCACGATAATTTGTTTGTTTATTAATTATCTGTATCCTCATTTTTTTCTGTATGGTGATCTGGTGAAGAATGTTGAGAATACCACGAACAGCTAAGGAGAGTAATGAAAACGTTCTGAAAGAGGCCAAAACAAAAAGAGAGCTGATTTCCAATATTAGGAAGAAATAATCATCATTTTTTTGGCCATGTAATGAGAAGGGAACAGCTGGAATATATTGCAACAATTGGGAAAATTGAGGGACAAAGCGATAGAGGGAAGCAAAGAGATAGAGTGAAGCAAAGAGAAAAGATACCAGACAGCTTAAGAGAATGGCTTGGCAGAAGGTCAACAACAGAAATGATAAATAACTGTCGAGATCGAAAGTTGTGGAGAGATATGATCACCAACGCCAGCAGGCCCAGTACTTGATGATGATGATAATGATATGGAGGGTGTTAGGACCAGAAGTTCACGCCCTCCTGAAAATGTTGATCGTCATATTTGTTTGGATAGAACTGCTTGCACAGAACAGAGACAGATGGCGAGATTTGATAAAATATCTTTAAAAGAAAACTGCTAGAACAAAAATTCATATAGGAGAAGGTGTATCTTGGTCTACGCCCTATGGGCCGGTTACGGCTCGAAAGGTCAATAGATAGATAGATATTTGTTTCAATGTGTAGCGCTTGATGATGTTTAGACATTGCTTTTGTCTCAGTTCGGATTTGGAACATATGTTCGCTACAATGTTAAGAAGGTTAAATGTAGTATAATAAAATGGAAATAGGTACTTAGCGCTTTTGCATGAAGTTACCGTAATGACGCTAGATACATATCCGCGTTATTTGCACAAACAAAATAACAATTGGTAAATAAATATAATTATATCAAACGTGATTCTGAAAGAACTGTTATCTAATAGGCAACAGTTAGAGATGTCGGTGGTCATACTTAAGTCTCATTAAGAGGTCACGCGGTGAGATAATAAAAATATCAAGCATATAAATATAAGCCTGAAATGTATATATGTAAAACATATACTTATAACAATAATATATAACAATATTTTGCAGGATGTACTTTGTTATAATACGCACGGACAATATGAAAAAAAAAAACTGGAAACACGTGAGATATATTTAGATATAAATTATATTGAATATACGTGGAAGATAACCTGGAAAGGTCAGAAAAATGAAACTGTTTTTCTGACGTCATGTGTTCTGCAAAAAGTTGTCATCCCCGTTAATGATGATATATATGTGTGTGTGTATATATATATATATATATATGATTTTATTTATGTTTGTATGTATATGTAGGAGCTGCGGTAGTGCGGTGGTTAGTGAACTAGTCTTCTGAGGATAGAGGACAACATCGATTGCGATCGGCGGCTTCAATTTCACCGAAAATTAAATTGGTACCGGATTGTTGCCGACAAAGAAGACGGTACTGGAGTAATACTGACAACGTTGCTTAGAAAAATGCCCATGGTATAAAAATAATGTATATAAACATCATATTTGTTAAACGTTAAACGTTGCCTGGCTGGGTTATTTACTATTTATTTCTTTAAACATACATGGAAGAAAATAAATTCAGTGTGCAATCGACAAATAAACAATTTAAACAGGAAAGCAACCAAAAAAAAATAATGAGAATGAGAAGTAAATCGAAATAGATGTAAACATCAGGAAGTAAAGTAAACGTATTAACCTTCCTTAATGTACTAAGTTAAAGAGGAACATGACAATAGCCATTTGGTTATTGGATACAATTAGATACTGAATGGGTAGTAGCAGAATGAAGCAAAAGAAATAGTAAAAGCCAGCTGCTTTGTGGGTAATCTTCTTCTTTGTCAGTTTCCTAGTTTTAGCAAATTATAGAAAAGATAAATCGCATCCATGAATATGTCTCTCAACATAGGTCCGCATAAATATCGAACAATGGATTTGCATATTGTCTTTCTTGGAGCAAATTTCAGATATGGAGTCTCAGTAAAAAGTAGTAAAGTACCCCCTTCACGCCAAGTGGCGTATAGGGAAATATGGTGTTAGTGACCCTATATTTTACAGACCTTCAGCACATGATTTTTGGGGTAATGTGGTCGGTATTACGCCCGTGCTGCTTTACTTTCCCAGGAAAAAATCCGGTACCCATTTAAGGCTGGGTGAACTCGGAAGCCGTCGGTTGGGATCGAACCCTACCCCTTGTCATTTGTAGTCTAGTTCACTAACCACTGAGCTATCGCGGCTCCGGAGTCTCAGTGCAATGCACATTATTGACCTGTGAGATTAAAGTTATGTTCATGCTTCCGTTTGTTCTGAGCGTGTTGTTCCAAATGTGTTGAACGTCACGAATATGTGTAGTTCTACTGTCACTGTAGTTCAGTAGTCCACAACAACGAAAAAAATAAACTATACAACATTTCAAATCACAAGCAGCACTAAGTTTTAAGATATTTCCATGCATTTGCAAATCTTTATCAGAGAATCTGACAATAAGGGACACTATAAGAATATGACGTGAAGAATAAATGTAGTGAAAGGTTCTCTCCACTCCTGTAAGGCGCATGGAGAATACAGTATTAGTGCAAATATTTGTCAATCATCAAGATATAAAGGATTTTGGAGTCAAGGGTAGTCAATATCAAATGAACAATAACGTGGGGAGGTGGGGGTGGGGGGGGGGAAGATGGGTCGAGCACGACTGTGGCTGAGCATTTTTATTTGCCGTGGAAGAATGTTATGGTAAAAGTGGGGAAAGTGATTACACATTCAAAATAATATGGCTATCTGTCAGCAATTGATTATAGTTAATCTCCAAAGGGAATTATGGAGTGTAATTCTATGATAACACACACATTAAAACGTTCAGATGATTCCAGCTAGAGCTTGTCAACATTGCGCAGTTGTATTTCACTGGTGGAACTATAATGAATGAATTGATATCAAAGTAGAAATAGTTTCTCCTGGAGGTGAACATCATAGCTAAATAAAGTGGAGGTTAAATGTTAATTACGTTCATTATATAACAGTGGACTAGAGATACAATGAGGTCGATGGCGTTGGATAGGACATACACTAGGTACACGTGCACTTTTTTTAGAATCTCCAGGGGAAGAGACAATGAGGAAGTCCAAAATATTCTTGGAGAAGACAAGTGGATACAGAGAAAAGGATACGGGGGAGACATGGAACGATTTTAAAAGAATGGCAATAAACAGAATAGCATAGAATGCCGTTTGTACACAACGGTTGTACAAAAACCTCATCTGTGTTATCTTAATCAGTAATAATCTTGAAAAGTTGCTCAAACAACAGTTGCTCAGATTCGACACGTGTGTCACCTGCTCCCTCTTCCCTCTCCCCCCCCCCACCCTTTTTTCTCCTATACTGTTTTACTCGAAAACGATTTACATACATGTTGAACAGGTTATGATGTTGTCATCAAGTTACAAAACCATCGAAATCCATTGATTAACTTCAGACAATTTGTTGAAAAGGATTAAGAGTCTGCGATTTTACTCTGCGTGCGTTGCAAGCGATTATAAATACTAACAAACAAAAACATAATTCTACAGAGATCTCTAAGGTCAAGAATTACTCGACAGCAACAGAGGCTTGTTACTCAGAGAGTATATACTACCGAGTGAAACAAATACACCATACCTTACTAAGACTTTGTCTTCCAACAATAATCTGTTTGCTTGCCCATCGTATCATGTTATATGTCAAGTTTGCTGACTGGCACGGGTTTACAAGGATCGTCACATTCTCGTGTCCATTATGTTGCTCTATTATATACTATTATATATAAATAAGACAACAGACAAGAAAATCACTGGAGTCTGTAGAAATGTGGTTTTACAGAAGAATGGTGAGAATACCACGGACAGCTAAGAAGAGTAATGAAAATGTTCTGAAAAAGGTCAAAGTAAAAAGAGAGCTAATTTCCAATATTAGGAAGAAACGATCATCATTTTTTTTGGCCATGTAATGAGAATAGAACAGCTGGAATATATTGTAACAATTGGGAAAATTGAGGAACGAAGAAATAGAGGGAAGCAAAGAGAAAAGATATCAGACAGCTTAAGAGAATGGCTTGGCAGAAGGTCAACAACAGAAATAATAAATAACTGTCGTGATCGAAAGTTGTGGAGAGACATGATCACCTACGCCAGCAGGCCTGGTACTTGATGATGATGATGATTATATACTTAAGTGCACCCCATTTTATTACGCACGATTTCAGTGACACTTTGTTATAATGGGAGATAATCATGTTAATAGGTGAGTTACTCTTGTATGCATGGGCTTCGACCCTTTACAATTTAACAACACAAATGAGAACGCAATTAAAATGTAGCACCTTGTAGGGATGCACCTTGCCTTTAACTATAAAATGTTGCTGCTACACGTTAAAAGTGTTACAGTTTGTAGCATATTACTCCCTAAAGTGTAAATAAATGTAAGCAACTGCCACGAAATACGTACTTAATTTTGATAGTGTCTACTCCTTTGAATTCTGACGAATTGTTAATTAATATTTTTTTCTCAATGTTACGAGCTCTCTGTAACTGTTTATTCAACTCTAATAGCTTATACATCAAAACAAATCTAAATGTGACAAACCATATCTCTCTCTCTCTCTCTGCGTTCAGGACTCAATCAGAGTAAGGATTCCAGACTCTCATATGAAGTCAGCTGTCAGGCTAAGTGTGTTGATCGCCCCCACAGACAGAACATCACAATTAGAGTCTGTCAGATCCACTCTGACTGAACACCCGTTAATACGTTGCACTGTGTTCTGCGCCAGTGGCCCAGTGCATCCGATTTCAGCCAGCATTTTTCAGGTTTGCTTTCCTTAGCCTTTGATTGTCCCCAATCTTCCTGCAAGGCAGCAGTTGATCTTTTCTGTCGGGGGATTCTGCCCTAGATGGTCGGCCTTCCCAGGTTTACGAGCACCATCTGCCCGAGTCACTAGAGGTGACTAACACAGACATGCGACTTGTAATATGAGGAAACTGCAACAAGGAACACATTTCATGCATAGCCTCCATATTAATTACCGCTTAAAATATGACGAGGTATCAATAACATTTCTCTTAAGTATGAGACCTTAACTGCTTATAAGAGTAAGACAGCTATTTGCCGTTTCTTCCGTAGGAATGACAAATTGTAGATATTCTTAAAAGTATAGAAACTGTGAACGGCTACTTATAACAGCAAGACATACATTTAGCAACTGCTCTTTAAAATGTGACAATGTAACAACTGCTCTTGTAAAAGTATAACAAGAAAGAGAAGGTTAAAAGATAGTGCGCATGTAGGAATCCATTTATCTATTGATCGTTCATGCCGGAGGTAGCATGCAGGGCAGACATTATAGATTCTTCATGCCCTACGATACGTTATTAGATGTCAAACTTTGCACAGGACACGCAATGCATCTCGTTCTGAGGGAGACTGTCAACCTATACAAGGGTAAGTCAAAAGCAAAGTAAAGGTTCCGTCCACGTCTTGCTAGTAGTAAGGGGAATATAGTGTTAGTGACCATATTTTTCTATGACCACGGAACATTTTTGGGTGATGTGGTCAGTATCACACCAGGCCGCCTTTACTTCCCATAAAAATCTCTGGTACCCATTTTTAAAGGCTGGGTGAACCCCGGAGCTTTGTCAGTCCGGAAAGACAAAGGTGATGATGCCAAATGGTGTTGTTTCCCGCCTTATTGTTCTCTTTAATGTTTTTCTGGTTTGGCCACTTGTTTTTACCCTCTGTTTTTCATATGCGGTCTTTCTTTGAGATTCCCGTGTTTTCTTTTCTTAACACTTGGCCAATATACGTCCACCTTCTTTCCTTTATTGTCGAAGATATCGTTAAATGCATTGCCGTTTATATTAGTTCTGCACTTGTGCCGAATTCATTCCATAGTATACGAAGTATTTTCCTAAGGCATTTGTTTTAGAATGCGTATAATTTATTTTATGTTTCTTAAGTTGTTTTCCAGCTCTCGCACGTACAAGTAAAGGTGGATATCGTATTGCATTTCATAATAATGAGTTTTTTTTGTACTTAGTAATTGTTATTTCCATCAACGTTTTTGAAAGACATTGCTGCGCTTTGTTATTTTGATTATTATTTCTTTATGTGTCTCATTCTTGATCCACGCAGCTCCCAAGTAATACGAAGCAATCTACTTCTACCATTACTTTTCCTTGCAATTATATTTTTTGTTGTGGACAAATTTGATTTTTTGTTTCACAACTTTCGTCTATCTTTGGTTGGTCACAAGTCCTATTTTGCTTGACATTGATCGTATATCTGCGTATATTGCTGAGTGTATTCTGGGTGGAATGTCCATTACGATGTCATTTATGAAAATTAAAAAGAGTGTTGGGGACAAGACTCAGCCTTGTGGGACACCCTGTTCGATAGAGACCTTCTTTTTTTTAGTTGACCTTGAACTTGTACTCTGGCCCTTCTCTCCTGAAGGTATTGAGAGACCCAATTGAATAAACGACCCTGGATGCCAAGTCTAAAAAGCTTGTTCTTTAAACTCTCTCGCCAAACCCTATCAAAAGCCTTCTCCATGTCGACCCACACTGCCAATGTGTGTTTCTTTTCTTGTAGAGCATCCTCTGTTTCCTGTGCAATGTAGTTGACCTTCAGTTGATCTGTGCTGACGGAAGCCAATTTGTTGTGGTACGATTTGTTATTTTGTCTCTAAATGCCACATAAGTCTTCTGTTAACCAGCCTTTCCTTGAGTTTACTCAGGCAGCTCAGTAGGCTAATTGGTCTATATCTACTTGGGTCTAGTGCTTCTTTTCCACGCTTGAGGATGGGCACCATAATAGCTTCTTTCCAGATTGCCGGCACATAACCTCTCTTCCAGCTAGCATTTATTATCCTTAGAAGCTGGCTCTTGACTTTCTGTCCCAGATTTAGGAGCATTTCGTTGGAGATTTCATCTTTACCAGTGGAACTTTTAAGCTTCAATCCTTTGAGGGCAACATCTATATTTAATTCAGTTGGGGTAAAGATGGTCGTCTGATGCTCTTCTGGTGCTAAAGGCATGTGTTTTGCATCTTTGTTTTCCCGTCTTGCAGCTTTCTGTTTGTCTATTGGAATGTTTATTCTACTAATGTTTTTGTAAGTCTCCATCATTAGATTTGCTGCCCTTTTGCCTGTGAGGATGTTCTGATTGTGTGCTAATGATATTGGAGGTCGGCATTGTTTTCGTCGCTCAGAGCTTTCGCAAGTTTCCATAGTTTATGACCATTTTTGTCTAGATTAATGCTCTCTGTTTTGTCTATCCAGCTCTGTCTTGCTGATATCATGACCTCACGTCTGTATTTGGTCGAGGCTGCTTTGTAGGCAATGTTGCTCTCTGTGCTGTGTGATGTTTCAGCTAGTTCTCTGGCAGAGTCCAGTTCCTTTTCTAGTCTTTGTATTTCCTTGCTCCATTATGTCTTGTAGTTTCTTCTTGCTCCTCTAGGAATGGATATATATTCTTTAGCAGCTCTCAGGATTCCATTTGTTAACCGTTCTATCATATTATTGACCTTCTTTTCGTGGGTGTTGATAGGCGCAGTATATGCAACAGTGAGCCTTGCAAACTTTGCCCAATCTGCTCTCTTATAGTTCCAGCGGGGAAGAGGTATTTGCAACTTCTGTTTGTGAGCTAGATCCACTGAAAGTTTGACTGGTCTATGGTCACTATCTCCAAGTTGGTTCAGCACTTTTCTGGTTATTTTAATAAATCTGTCTCCAGTTGCAAATGCTAGGTCGGGAGTGGAAGTTGTTTTCCATCTTCTTGAGTAGAAGGTTGGGGGGTCCTCCCTAGAGCTTATGAGGAATAGGTTGTTGTCTATTTCCAATTCTTCCACTTCTTCACCTCGAACATTGGACTCCTTATATAAGTAACACAAGAACGACAAATGAT
This sequence comes from Megaustenia siamemsis, assembly GCA_032433765.1. NCBI lineage: Eukaryota > Metazoa > Mollusca > Gastropoda > Stylommatophora > Ariophantidae > Megaustenia > Megaustenia siamemsis. The sequence goes on from JAVIAB010000092.1 coordinate 133,976,206, forward strand.
ATAACCACGACACCTTTTCGGTACCAGTGAGAAAGAGAAAGAAGAAGAAAAAGAAGTAATACTTTGTATGCAAAATCTAGATCCCCTGAGACTCAGATAGTTCACTGTCTATGTTGCTGTAGAGTATGTATGCATTATGAAGTCGATGGTAATTCCAAATAACAAGGGAGATAAAAAAAAATGCATCCACCGAATTCTGTTTAAATCTAGAACCATTCTTCCAGTCTCTCCTCAACCGAACTGCGCAAGAGAAGTCGTTGTGTTGTATTCCATACTGTCTTAGTATATTTCACAATTAGTCTCGATGTATACTGTCAAAAACCTTTTTGAAGTCGATAATGTTTAGAAGAAATGGTTTCTGCTTTTCGATCTGTTTCTTAGGGTGAAAATATTATAAAGGCAGCTTCTACCCTTTTCTAAATCCTTCTTGTTCTCCAAGCATAACAGTACCTGCTGCATCTTTGATTCTGTTCATGATGATCTTAAAAATATATTAGAGGCAACTGATAGAAAAGTCTCTCCTCTCTACCAGACCTGAATGCCTCAGTAAACTTCTATAGTAGCACAACTGAATGCCTTGAAGTCAATAATGGAACTGAGCAGTGTTTTGTCCTTGCCCCTACCCTCTTTGAGCCGCGATAGCTCAGTGGTTAGTGAACTGGACTACAAAGGACAAGAGGTAGGGTTCGATCCCAACCGACGACTTCCGGGTTCACGCAGCCTTTAATGGGTACCTGATGTTTTTCAGGGAAAGTGAAGCGGCACGGGCGTAATACCGACCACATTACCCCAAAAATCATGTACCGAAGGTCTGTAAAATATATGGTCACTAACAGCATATTCCCTATACGCCACTTGGCGTACTTTACTTTTTTTACTACCCTCTTTGTCATTTTTTTCAAGACCTTTTACACTATACGTTCACATGAGCCGCTGATGATATTAGTAATTTTTTCGCGATCGGCTTCTTATTCAACTTAACTAAAATGAGAGCAAAAACGAAAACTAGTGAAGCCCTAATCTGAGATTACCTCTTCATTTTAGAGATACAGCTCTAACTATTCATAGTGCCGTTGTTATAATCATTGATTGATAGCTTGACTTATCCGTTCTTATCCTGTCCACAGAACCAGTTTCATTGCAGTCCCACATCCACTTCGCCACTTGTCACAGTATTTCCCAAAATGCACCGACCAAATCCGTTGACAAGGTTGCTCCATACACGTCCTGTTCGACTGCACATATGACGATTCCAATATCCTAAGTCGCCTCTTTCGACATGTATAGTAGGTAACAGTGCCTCCATTATTTTCTCCCCTCACTAGCTTTTCTATATAATTTGGCCTAAGTTCCCTAACAATATTTCTAGAAGAACTCTAATTCTGACACAAGGAAAGACAAAGCTGCCACCATAACCTTGATTGAAAGTCCGCTTGAGCAAGTACAAAGGTTCAGCTAACTTGAATTTACTGTTACAACCGCTCTATAACTTTGAGAAGACAACCACGATATCTGGCAGACTAACACTAAAGGAAAAGAATAATACAATGTTAATAACAACAACAAAGATCATGGTATATCAAATCTGCCTATTTAGCATACGTATGTACGAACCTGATGCTTGGGCAAAATATTCACATCACGAGAACGGGCTTTTTCCACGTGTGTAGCTCTCGAGAAAAAATGAAAATCAAATAGCAGTGTAAAATAATCAACTTAACTGTTCTGCAGCATTTAATGCTTTCATGTAGCATATCAACACACAGGAGTTGAAGAATAGTAGAACGGTTAACAGCTGTATTCCCAAGCAACTATTTTAAATTACAGATCGGAAGCGGCTCGTGGACAGACAAAAAAAAACTGATATTAAAGATATCTGCAAGACATCTATAAGTGAATTCTTCATTGTGTAACAAATGGACAATCTGGCAGAAGTTCGTAGCTCATGAAGAAGATATAGAAGAATCACAGAGTGATCTTTGAAAAATAAAGCCAAAATTGGACGGAGAAATGTACGATAGAAGAGGTAAGAGCCCAGCAAATAAATGTGCATTCTTCATTTTTTTTTTTTAGTGAGACAAAAAGACATGAAAGAAATAGTTTCACAAAAGAGGGACTTAAAGTAACTATTGCATACCGACAACAGTCTGCTTCCAACCGTTTATGAAAACGTAAAATGTTACAAATAGTTTATAGCAGACACAAAATAAAAACATCAAAACTAAAAGGAAAGAAAAATAAAATTATCTGCAAATTTATTCAAACCTAATTAGACACCTGGGGTGAATTGGAGTTCGAAATGAACTCAGGATAACGACCTTATAAGTTAGGGCGTAGACTATTGCTAAAATGCCAGTTGTTTTGAATCTTTTAAATGTTGCATAGAGGTCTAGACCAGAGACTATCAGAATTAAAACACAATAAATAAAAATAACACTGGAGGTTATATCAGCTTTGTAACAAAATATGGTATATAGAGGTCTGAATTATGAAGACATCTATGAAACACACATTAATTGTAAAACTCTATGGGTTATTTCAACTGTGTTTACAATCTGGTTTTTAAACGGTCTAAACTACGACGAATACTGGAAGGCACCATTCGTGAAAAATGTTTCAAAATTACAACTTAGGTACATCTACTTTACTCAAGCTTGTAAGAGGAACATATCTGTATAGGAATCTGAAGGAAGCTAACGAAAGTGAAGGTATCAGTGGTTTCTTCGTGGCTATACTTTCCCTGGTCTCTAGGCAGTGATATCTTATTTCTAACCCTCTCGGATAACGGCGAGAAATAAGAGGCTCAGTGTGCAATATGCGCACGTTAAGGAACCAATGGCAGTTGAATAACGAGAAAGAATAGGTCACATTGGTGGCTATACAGGTAATATTGATAGGAGAAAATGTAACAAAACAAAAAACCTCTCAACGGTTAAAAAAAAAAAAAAAAAGAAATTAGAGCAGGCCTACTTCTGAAGTTAGAGAATATCTGCCAGTACTGTGAGAGACACCTGAACAAATGCTGCATAAAAATTCAGAAATCTGGGCTTCTCTAGGAGGAAAAGATAGCAGGCATGTGCAGACAAATCAGTTTTATACCCTGACGCGACTCAAATGCAAAACTTCAACAGACTAGCAAGATGAAGATGGAACCTAATAATTTGTTAGTACAAGACAAATGCTGCAGCAAAATTCAGAAATCTGGGCTTCTCTAGGAATAGAAGAATAGGTAGAATTGGATGGAAAGAAAAGAAAACAAACGAGGAAGTTTTAAACAAACTAAAAATGAAAAAAAGAACTACTAAGCACAATTCTATCTATCTATTGTCCTTTGGAGCCGAAGACGGCACATAGGGCAGAGCCACAATCTTAAAAACAGAAACCTTGCGTGACAAAGTGGCACATATTGCAGAGATCACTGCTCTAAAATATATGGCGCTGTTTCCATAACAATACTTTTTACAATGACAGCTTGTCAAGCCATCGATCAACCTCCTTAGTCGCCTCTTACGACATTGCTGGAAGGTCACAGTGTCACTATTCTTTACATAATTGTAAACACAATTAGAGCAAGACAAATAGAAGAATAGACAAGAGAATAATAAACACAATTAGAGCAAGACAAATGAAATGTTTGGTCATGTTGATAGACACAACAGTCTAATAAAAGTAATACTAGAAGGGAAAATACAAGGTAAAAGAGGCAGAGGCAGACCAAGACTAACATGGACGAGTAACATCAAAAGATGGACAAGTCAGCCTATGACAATCTGCACCATCAAAGCAAGACATAGAGTGGAATGGCGCTCCATGGTAGCCAACCTTCGATGCGGAGACGGCACTCAATGATGATGACAAGCCAAAGTACTACAATAAATTAAATAAGGCTGCTTAAATAGAAACTCAATACTTTCATTTTTTTTTTCTGAATCGTAAAATTCATTTTTTTCCCTCCATTTCTTTGGCTATAGATAGATAAAGCAGTCAGTGGTTCCATCTAAAGCCTCTTGTTAACTCCTTGCAAAGTAGGAGGTAAAAAGAAAAAGAAGAAGAAAATAAAAAGGTATGGTTGCAGCATTACGCAAGTGATGAAGATGAAAGGGAGAAAAAACGACAAAAAGAGATCTGTAACAAAAAAAAAAAAAAGAATCTTTAACCATAATTTTTTTCTTGATTTCCCTTGCACCTTCATCATCGGCTTTACAGCAGTTTCACATTTTTTATCTACGTGCATTTTTATGCCTTTACCCCCTTGTAATGTAGGAACAAGCTCGTCCACTTTGGGCAGTCCGTAGTCTATACTGTTCAACTGTTTCCACTTTTTTACCGCCAAATTCTTTATGGTATTTCTTTTCCATTCGTATTCCCTTCGCTGTATATAGCTCATATGGTGATTGTTTCTGAATCTCTTCTAATAACATGAACTATCATGTCTCAGAGTCTGCTTCTCCAAATAGACCTATATGTATTTCTGCCATGATTTTATCGCTCTAAGGATTTTATTTCTTGTTATCTTTTCTTCAAAAACTGGCCAGTTCGAGTTTTACAGGGATCCGTGTTCACAAACTAAAAATAGAAATAGTTTGCATAAGTCCACCAATTTCTAAACCTCTGATGGTTATGCACATAATTAAATTAATTATGCAGTTTGGATTCATTAGACATTAAATAATTCGGCTACCAGTTAGTTCTCTAGCATATTGTTACCTAAAGAAATAAATCTATCCATTTCATGAATAATGAATGTTTTTTTATTTTTTTTTTTATACAAGAAAAATGTATGAGCATTTTCAAATACTTGGGGAATATTTCTTTTTCCTCCAATGAGTCTTATTAATGCGTCTGGGTTGTCAAGGGAACATTAGGGTTTCATCAATTTTGATGACCAGTTTGGCAGCTTCCCTTAAATCGAATACTAATTATGAAGAACCGTTGTTGCGCAGTAAGTGTAGACGTCATCGATTCGCGAAAATATTGAGAGTGATTTATAGAATTTCTAGAAGCAAATGTGTTGCAGAAGTTTTATTCTGTTGTATCCATGGAACCAGTTTCATTGCAGGCAAGACTTTCCCATATCCGCTCCACCACTTGGCATTGAATTTCCCGCAATTCATTGCTAAATTCCATTAACAAGGTCGTTCCCTATCAGACTGCTCAAGTAACGATTCCAAACCTCCTTAGTTACCTCTTACAACATGTGTGCTAGGTAACAGTAGTTATATTTTTTCCTCCCCTCACTGTTGGGCCATGACAGCCACACATACTGTTACAGAAGATTACTCGGCATGTCGTGGGTACTGAAAAAAAGAACAAACTTATAGCGATTACAAGAATTCAGTTAAAGAAAATTGGTTGATAAAGAACATAAAGAGAAGGAAAATAAAATATTTAGGTAATGTAAAACGACATTGCGAACAAAGAAGTCGCCAGGAGATCAGTCACTAACAACATCAATCAGGAACTAAAAACAGGATGTTGGAATTGGCTTGGTCACGTTCTACGAATGAAACGAAACAAGCATCAGCACCTAGTATTAGCATCTCTATCTATCTATCTATCTATCTATCTATCTATCTATCTATCTATCTATCTATCTATCTATCTATCTATCTATCTATCTATCTATCTATCTATCTATCTATCTATCTATCTATCTATCTATCTATCTATCTATCTATCTATCTATCTATCTATCTATCTATCTATCTATCTATCTATCTATCTATCTATCTATCTATCTATCTATCTATCTATCTATCTATCTATCTATCTATCTATCTATCTATCTATCTATCTATCTATCTATCTATCTATCTATCTATCTATCTATCTATCTATCTATCTATCTATCTATCTATCTATCTATCTATCTATCTATCTATCTAATCTATCTAATCTATCTATCTATCTATCCTATCTACCTACCTACCTACCTACCTACCTACCTACCTACCTACCTACCTACCTACCTATCTATCTATCTATCTATCTATCTATCTATCTATCTATCTATCTATCTATCTATCTATCTATCTATCTATTGTCCTTTCGAGCCGAAAACGGCACATAGGGCAGAACCACAATCTCAAAAACAGAAACCTTGCGTGCCAAAGTGCCACATATTGCAGAAATCACTGCTCTAAAATAGATGGTGCTGTTTCCATAACAATACTTTTTACAATGACAGCTTGTCAAGCCATCGATCAAACTCCTTAGTCGCTTCTAACAACATGCCTGGAAGGTCACAGTGTCACTATTCTTTACTTCCCTCATAATGAGGCCCCGGTAACACACAGGAATAGCATCATAAGTACACGAAAAAGAAGCAGACCATTGGGGATATGACGACGAACCATACAAGATGAAATAAAAGAGGCTCTCCTGGCGAGAGCTGCCGATGCTTGCTCCAGACTGAACTGGGAGGAGATCTTTTATGAGTGCCCTGTGTTGCGACCGGATTTAAGAGGATTAAGAAGACGATGAATGTAAACGACATAATGACCTAGATAAGATAATTATGGTGAGCATAGTTCTAAATTAATGAGAGGAAAACATAAGAGAATGTGGGTGAAAGATATCACAGACGAGTTGATTGTCACAATCTGCACCATCAAAGCAAGACATAGAGTGGAATGGCGCTCCATGGTAGCCAACCTTCGATGCGGAGACGGCACTCAATGATGATGACAAGCCAAAGTACTACAATAAATGAAATAAGGCTGCTTACATAGAAAAAAAAATACTTTCCTTTTTTTTTGCTGCGGAATTTGAATGGGGAAAATTGCTGCGGAAGCTGGGAATTTCACACGTGAGAGAGAAAACTTCAGAGTAGCAGTTATGGGCATCACGTTCCAAAAGAGACAAGCTAGATGTTGATAAGAAACCCAAAATGGTTTTACGTTCAGTACAATAGTATTGTTGTGCTAAATTACCACTCATCATCATGCGCCATACCGGTTGGCGTAGGTGATCATGTCCCTCCACAATCTTCTGTCTACATTCTACAGTGCATCGTATCAGTTCTGTTGTTGACTGTTTTCCATGCCATGACACCAAGCTATCCAGTATTTTCTCTCTTTGTCGTCCGCGATCTCTCTTTCATTTTATTTTGCCAGTTGTAACCAAGTATTCTAGCTTTCCTCTTCACATGATGTGCCCGAAAAATGTTGATTGCTTCTTTCTGATGTCTTTAAGAGGTCTTTCTTTCTTTCTTTCTTTCTTTCTTTCTTTCTTTCTTTCTTTCTTTCTTTCTTTTTCTTTCTTCTTTCTTTCTTTCTTTCTTTCTTTCTTTCTTTCTTTCTTTCTTTCTTCTTTCTTTCTTTCTTTTTCTTTCTTCTTTCTTTCTTTCTTCCTTCTTTCTTTCCTTCTTTCTTTCTTTCTTATTTTTCTTTATAGGAATATTCTAGTCTACCATAATACTCTACAATACTTTAGTCATCGGTCGAACGCAACCAACCAACCAACCAACCAACCATTTTCTTTATTTTTTCTTTCTTTCTTTCTCTTGTACCAATTATGATGTCGAGAGAGATTCAACGTTCTTGGTCTCGTCCTTCTAGCAGCTTAAATCAGTCAATTGATTTGTAGCGTTTCTTTAATGTCGTCTGTCCATGTTACTTTGGATCTGCCTCTTGCTTCTCTCCTCTTTTCACATATTCTTTGTATGATAAGGAATCGCACGGCATTCTTTCTAGATCAGCAAACCAGTTTATTTGTTGCTTCTATGTGTTTTTTTCGTTCGCCAGCTTTGATCTTTGACCACGTTCTTAGAGACTAGGAACTGAATTTTGCGTGTTAATTCGTTTGTTCCTGGCAGCCGTGTGCACAGAGATCCCTCGCCGCACAGGCAGTTAACACCGTCTTCGGAGGTGCTCATATTTTTTTTTTGTCCATGAGTAATTGACGTTCCGGTCCTCGCTGCTGAGACCAGGGGTAGTTGCCGTAGAGAGAAATCATAAATAAAAATCCCAACTGGTGCAGTCGGAATTTGAACCTACAACCTTTCTGTCTCCAAGCCGTTGTCTCGAGACCAACCAGTCCCTCCCTTGTTGCTCTTCTGGTATTGGGTAAAGTTGGTAGTTGATAGTGTTTTGATTTGGCAAATTAATAATAGTCGTGTATTGATTTATGTATTGATTTCGCCGGCCTCGAGACCAACTAGTCCCCGTTTCTGTATGTAGCTTACAATTGGTTCACTGTATACTCACTCTCTTACAATATAATTTCAGATTCATTTCCTGGCTACTCCGCTAACTCTACACACTTTCCTCAGATTTTATCTCTGTTATGACAAGTTTTGTTTTATACTTGGCATAAGTGATCATGTTTGGTATTGGTAGTACAATGTGGCAATGAATATACTTTGTATTGGTGGCCCAAAAGCAGCTTTCCAACAACAACAACAAAAATGAGGAAGATACTATGCAATCCATTTTTGACAATAGAAACAAGAAAAAGAGTTCTTAAATGTTATGTAGAGCCAGTCTTAACATATGGATGTGAATCATGGACAATAAGACAACAGGCAAAAAATCACTAGAGTCTGTAGAAATGTGGTTTTACAGAAGAATGTTGAGAATACCATGGACAGCAAAGAAGAGTAATGAAAACGTTCTGAAAGAGACCAAAGCAAAAAGAGAGTTAATTTCCAATATTAGGAAGAAACAATCATCATTTTTGGCCATGTAATGAGAATAGAACAGCTGGAATATATTGTAACAACTGGGAAAATTGAGGGACGAAGAGATAGAGGGAAGCAAAGAGAAAAGATACCAGACAGCTTAAGAGAATGGCTTGGCAGAAGGTCAACAACAGAAATGATAATTAACTGTCGAGATCAAACGTTGTGGAGAGACATGACACCTACGCCAGCAGGCCCGGTACTTGATGATGATAAGTGACCATGTTTGGTATTGGTAGTATAATGTAGGAATGAATATACTTTGTGTAAGATGTTTCGTGGTGGTAATAGATATTGCTTTGTGTTGAAATATTGGTATAACGGTCTCAACATTTGGTTTATCTTGTTGTATCTTGTCTATTTATTTTCTTGATTTTACTACCTTCAGAGAATGTTGTTCCCAGATATTTAAAGTCTGTTACTTGTTTTATAACCTGATGGTCTATAGCAATGTTTTTTTTTGTTTTCTTTTATCCTTCTATTGTATGACTATTTTTCAGTGCTTATTTATTATGGATTCTTTAGTCAAAGGCAACACATTTTGCAGTTCAGTTTCTTTGAAAACTATTTGTCTCCTGATCATCATTAAAAAGCATTCATTTTTATCCTCAGTTACTGATTTGACATCCCGACATATTTTGTCAACTTAAGTGATACATAAGAGTGGTGACAATCGCACCCTTATCCAGATGGTACTGCAAATGGTTTTCATGTTCCTTTATTTGCTCTAATTACATATATATATATATGGCCCTTTGCGTCTTGTCAGACGGTCTAGTGGAGGCTATTGCGTATTTTTTTGAGGTATTGTTTTTGCCGAACAGCTTCTCTCGTGGCTAATTCTACCAATGTTTGACAAACACACGCGGTCACAAAATGAACAGGTCAGGCTCGCTGATCCACGGGTTTACCATCCTTTTTCATGAGTCACTTCTCTTCTAAGTCCTGTCTTAGCACAGTCTCAAATGTTGTTATAACGTTCCTTATACATGCTCTCCATGATGTGCGATCACTTGCCAGATGTTGCCAGTCGTTTTCACAGATGGAGAAGTCTTTCAGAGATGAATTGCAGATATCTCTATATCGTAGTTTAGGTCTGCGATTTGTCTTTTTCCGTGTTTTAGCTCACCATATAGTATTTGCCTAGGAATGCCTTTTTCTTCCATCCGTTGGACATGCCCCAGCCATCTTAGCCTTCGACTTCTGAGCATCGACATGATTGTTAGGGTCTTAGCACGTTGCAGGACAGTTAAGTTGGTTATTTTGTCTTGCCATTTGATGTGCATTATTTTGCGAAGACATCGCATGTGGAAGACATTTAGTCTTTTTTTCCTGGTTTGAGTATGTTGTCCAGGTTTCGGATCCATATAGTAGTGTGCTAAGCACACATGTTTGATATATTAGGAGTTTAGTCTTTCGAGTTAGTTTCGTGTTGTTCCATGCCCTTTTTGTGAGTTAGCCAAAGGTCGTAGCTGCCTTACCAATTCGACAGTTTATTTCTTCATCAAGAGAGATGGTTTGCGTAACTGTGGATCCAAGATATGTAAATTTCTGTACTGATTCTAGTGGGCAGTCTTTTAGAGTATTAGATAGAGGTTTGAAGTCACCTTGATTTAGTATTACTGTCTTCTGAATATTAATTGACAGTGAAAAAAGGTCGCATGTTTTATCCAGGTTGTTGATCAGCGACTGTAGGGTGGCCTCACTATGAGCGACTAGGGCTGCATCGTCAGCAAATAAATATTCTTTAAGTAGGGCAACATTTGTTTTGGTTTTTGCTCTTAGTCGTGCTAGGTTGAACAGTGAGCCATCTGGTCTAGTGCGAATGTAAATATCTCCTGAGCTGTTTTCGAAGGCGTAATTTAGGAGGGCAGCAAAAAATATACCAAAAAGGGTGGGGGCGAGGACACATCCCTGTTTCACTCCTTTGTTGACTTTGAAATTCTCTGATGGACTCCCATCAAAATGGACTTTGCCATTCATGTCTTCATGGAAGGAAATTATCAGCCTAAGTAATTTAGGAGGGCAGCCTATGCCTTCTAACACCTTGTAGAGACCATCTCTGTTTACTGTGTCGAATGCCTTTGTGTTCTTCCTCATTTCACTTTGCCTACTCTGCCTGGGCACAGGATATGGAGATAGTGCTTTACCCAGTCGCACTATCCCCCTCTCGACTTCGTTTCAAGGATTTCCGAAGGAGGGACAAAGTCCATACGTTCGGAATTGAAAGAAGGTGCAGGGGATGCCAGAAAGACGATTAACGCCGTCCACTGCCTTAGGGTAGCTGCTCTAATTACACTTCTGCAGTTACTATATACATTTTTAGTAGATGTGATCTCTGCAATATGTGCCATCTTGGCACGCAAGGTTTCTGTTATTGAGATTGTGGTTCTGCCGTATGTGCCGTCTTCGGCTCGAAAGGATAATAGAGAGAGAGAGAGAGAGAGAGAGAGAGAGAGAGAGAGAGAGAGAGAGAGAGAGAGTTACTATATAAGCTAACATCTAACTGTGTGGTAATTTACTCCGTAATGAGCCATTGTTTGCCATAATACACTTCAATCCACCCTATAAAAAGCTTTCACTTGGTCAACACATACAATACCGAGATTCTTTTTGTATTCTATGTTCTTATTTACTAACTGATGAGTGTAAATATTGCACCTTTTGTATATGCTTATATCTTCTATTTTTTTTTCTAAACGCCATCTATTCTTCTGCCAACTGGGGTTCTATCTTCTTTTCTCATTTCACTGATACCTAAAAGGTGTCGTGGTTTATATCATTTGTCGTTCTTGCGCTGCTCGAACTGTCTGAATTAGTGATTTTTGTTGTTGTTGTTACATGTCTCTGTCACTGCATCTATCCATCTTCTTCTGGTCTTCCTCTTGGTCTTTTTCCATGCATTCACGAGAAGAACGCCCATGATGGTGATTGGTAAGGATTCATCCTGACCATGTGGCCAAATCATTTAAGTTGTTGTTCTATATATTCTAGGCAGGGTTTTTGTTCCTACCATTTTTCTTATGGTTCCATTTGGTATTCTATCTCTTCTTTTGTTGTTTGTTACTATTCTCAAGCATCGCATCTCACATGTATTGATCTTTCTTAAATGTAATTTAGAAAAGGTTCATGTTTGACTTTCATAGCACAAAGTTGGTATGAAGATGCTATTTATCATTTGTTGTTTAGCTGGCATAGAAGAAATGTTTGGATGTCTTAACAATGGTGAAAGCTGGTATGTGACAGCATTTGCTTTTGTATTCTCATGTCAATTTCTCTGTCTAGTTTTCCATCTTCTGTGAACATTGTGCCTAAATACTTGAATTCCTCTACTTGTTTTATTTCTTTATCTTTGATCTTGATGTTTAATGGGTGTCTTAATTTGCTTATTCTTATAGCCTCTGTTTTTGCTGTGTTAATTTTCATACTGTAGTTTGTGCAGCTTTTATCTAGAGATGTTAAATGCTGTTGTAGCAGGTTTTCATCCTCATATATTAGGCATTGGTCATCTGCGAAGAGTAGCTCATTGATGTTGGAGTTTTCTACCTCTATGTTATTATTTGATTTGTCCTTGTTGTTGGTTGTTTCCTGATTTATTTTGTCCATATATATGATGAAGAGGAGTGGTGAGAGGACACATCCTTGTCTTACTCCTGTTGTAACCTGAAACCATTCTGACAGACCTGCCGATGTTCTGACGGCACTTTTACTGTTTTTATATAGTGCTATTATATTTTCTAGTAGTTGTCCTGCTACCCCGTATGTTTCTAAAGTTTGTTCCTGTCCACACGATCAAACGCTTTTTCCTGATCTATAAACACTATATTTAGGTTTCTGTCATATTCATGGGGTTCTATAATAGGTCTTAATCTTATTTCTTGAACGACTAATCATGCCATATTGTTACAGGTTCGAGGGAAAGCCTGTAAAAAAAAAAAAAATCACAAATGACAGTTATTTTAAAAAATGAATACAATACCATTTAAAACTTGAAAAATTGTTAATTTTGCTCCTACGTTATCCCTTTATTTCTCAACATAATTTCCAGCAACGCTGATGTACTTTTCCCATGGCTTCATCTGTGATCCAATTCCTCAGGTGTATAATTCTTTGGTCTACCTTCTAAGTCAGAATTTTACTTGGACTTTTGCTTACCGTCCATGTCTATACTTGCCGACAAATTAAATCGATCATGCATTATGATGTAGGCTAAACAATGCAAAGTTCTTTTGCATTTTCTACATTGTTTATCGTTACTGACCTATCACCTGTAATCATGTTTATCGTTACTGACCTATCACCTGTAATCATGTTTATCGTTACTGACCTATCACCTGTAATCATGTTTATCGTTACTGACCTATCGCCTGTAATCATGTTTATCGTTACTGACCTATCACCTGTAATCATGTTTATCGTTACTTGCCTATCACCTGTAATCATGTTTATCGTTACTAGCCTATCACCTGTAATCATGTTTATCGTTACTGACCTATCACCTGTAATCATGTTTATCGTTACTGACCTATCACCTGTAATCATGTTTATCGTTACTGACCTATCACCTGTAATCATGTTTATCGTTACTGACCTATCACCTGTAATCATGTTTATCGTTACTGACCTATCACCTGTAATCATGTTTATCGTTACTGACCTATCACCTGTAATCATGTTTATCGTTACTGACCTATCACCTGTAATCATGTTTATCGTTACTGACCTATCACCTGTAATCATGTTTATCGTTACTGACCTATCACCTGTAATCATGTTTATCGTTACTGACCTATCACCTGTAATCATGTTTATCGTTACTGACCTATCACCTGTAATCATGTTTATCGTTACTGACCTATCACCTGTAATCATGTTTATCGTTACTGACCTATCACCTGTAATCATGTTTATCGTTACTAGCCTATCTCCTGTAATCATGTTTATCGTTACTGACCTATCACCTGTAATCATGTTTATCGTTACTGACCTATCACCTGTAATCATGTTTATCGTTACTGACCTATCACCTGTAATCATGTTTATCGTTACTGACCTATCACCTGTAATCATGTTTATCGTTACTGACCTATCGCCTGTAATCATGTTTATCGTTACTGACCTATCACCTGTAATCATGTTTATCGTTACTTGCCTATCACTGTAATCATGTTTATCGTTACTAGCCTATCACCTGTAATCATGTTTATCGTTACTGGCCTATCACCTGTAATCATGTTTATCGTTACTGACCTATCACCTGTAATCATGTTTATCGTTACTGACCTATCACATGTAATCATGTTTATCGTTACTGACCTATCACCTGTAATCATGTTTATCGTTACTGACCTATCACCTGTAATCATGTTTATCGTTACTGACCTATCACCTGTAATCATGTTTATCGTTACTGACCTATCACCTGTAATCATGTTTATCGTTACTGACCTATCACCTGTAATCATGTTTATCGTTACTGACCTATCACCTGTAATCATGTTTATCGTTACTGACCTATCACCTGTAATCATGTTTATCGTTACTGACCTATCACCTGTAATCATGTTTATCGTTACTGACCTATCACCTGTAATCATGTTTATCGTTACTGACCTATCACCTGTAATCATGTTTATCGTTACTGACCTATCACCTGTAATCATGTTATCGTTACTAGCCTATCTCCTGTAATCATGTTTATCGTTACTGACCTATCACCTGTAATCATGTTTATCGTTACTGACCTATCACCTGTAATCATGTTTATCGTTACTGACCTATCACCTGTAATCATGTTTATCGTTACTGACCTATCACCTGTAATCATGTTTATCGTTACTGACCGATCACCTGTAATCATGTTTATCGTTACTGACCTATCACCTGTAATCATGTTTATCGTTACTGACCTATCACCTGTAATCATGTTTATCGTTACTGACCTATCACCTGTAATCATGTTTATCGTACTGACCTATCACCTGTAATCATGTTTATCGTTACTGACCTATCACCTGTAATCATGTTTATCGTTACTAGCCTATCACCTGTAATCATGTTTATCGTTACTGACCTATCACCTGTAATCATGTTTATCGTTACTGACCTATCACCTGTAATCATGTTTATCGTTACTGACCTATCACCTGTAATCATGTTTATCGTTACTGACCTATCACCTGTAATCATGTTTATCGTTACTGACCTATCACCTGTAATCATGTTTATCGTTACTGACCTATCACCTGTAATCATGTTTATCGTTACTGACCTATCACCTGTAATCATGTTTATCGTTACTGACCTATCACCTGTAATCATGTTTATCGTTACTGACCTATCACCTGTAATCATCTCCTGTCGCAAAGTTGCTTCTGTTGCAGGCTGAAAAAGGACGACCATGTCGGACTTCATCAACAATTTTGGTGCGTCCTTGAGAAAATATTTCTGCTCAGCAATGCAGGAATTTAGGAAACAAACAACTGTCAACATAATCAGGAAGTATTTCTGCTCAGCAATGCAGGAATTTAGGAAACAAACAACTGTCAACATAATCAGGAAGTATTTCTGCTCAGCAATGCAGGAATTTAGGAAACAAACAACTGTCAACATAATCAGGAAGTATTTCTGCTCAGCAATGCAGGAATTTAGGAAACAAACAACTGTCAACATAATCAGGAAGTATTTCTGCTCAGCAATGCAGGAATTTAGGAAACAAACAACTGTCAACATAATCAGGAAGTATTTCCTTATAAGTATTTGCAGAAAGTCCTTTAGCCTCCCCCCCCCCCACACACACACAAAGCACAACGGCGCGAGGTTCTTATAGCTTGTTCTCTCTTTCAGCGCAGTAGTAACTTTGTTGGTGCACAGCGCGTGCACACAAGAAGCAAAGCGCCCTCTACGTAACGAAATCATAAAGTTGGATGTTCCTACTACCTAATGGTAGCTTCATAAACCACAAATAATAATTTCCTAAACCGTGTCACTTTCTGATAATTATTGACTTCTCCTCGTACAAATACCATATTGTTAGTTAGATTTCTATATATTCACAGTATCATCCTACGCTTAAGTAATATATATATATATATATATATGGCCCTTTTCGTCTTGTCAGACGGTCTAGTGGAGGCTATTGTGTATTTTTTTGAGGTATTGTTTTTGCCGAACAGCTTCTCTCGTGGCTAATTCTACCAATGTTTGACAAACACACGCGGTCACATAATGAACAGGTCAGGCTCGCTGGTCCACAGGGTTTACCATCCTTTTTTATGAGTCTCTTCTCTTCTAAGTCCTGTCTTAGAACAGTCTCAAATGTTGTTATACCGTTCCTTATACGTGCTCTCCATGATGTGCGATCACTTGCCAGATGTTGCCAGTCGTTTTCACAGATGGAGAAGTCTTTCAGAGATGATTTGCAGATATCTCTATATCGTAGTCTAGGTCTGCCGATTTGTCCTTTTCCGTGTTTTAGCTCGCCATATAGTATTTGCCTAGGAATGCGTTTTTCTTCCATCAAGTAATATCGACATCCTATAATTAGCCGTTCTGTTTCATCAACGTCATATTATAATCTTGCAATTTTGTTAAAACGTTATTTAAATTTTTATACAGCTAGTTTCATTGCTGACACATTATGAAACTGTAACATTAACATTCTAGTCAAATCATCGCACCGTTGTGTTTTGTTTTGTCACCTTATTTCATGTAATATTAATACCACAAATGAGGTTTAGTCGAGAGCTCTGTAAATATTCCCATGAAATGTCTATTTTAAAGTTAAAATGTGTAGATGCATTTTTATATTTATTTTCTTTACTTTAATCTCATATTGCCACACCCCAACTGTCGCAATTTCATCTAATTTACTGCCGTATTGCCACGCCACAGTTATCACACTTACATCAATAATACCTTTCAATATTTTCTTTCCACAATTGTCATTCATTTCATCTCGTGCCGTCTTCCACATCGAAGGTTGGCTAACATTGAATCCCATTTTACTGTCTCTTATCTAGATAGCGCAAGTTGTCATTGGTTCTTCTGTTCCCTTTTTTATGATATCAGTCCACTTTAGACTTGTCTGCCCCTGCCTCGGGTCTTATGCTTATTCCCATGTCCAAAAAAAAAATTTCAGTTTTTTTTTCGAATTGTGGTAAATTGTTTTTTTTTTTTTTTTTTTCAGCTGTTTCAGAATTGTCTTGTCTGTCTTCTCCATATTTGTCTATGAATCCACATTTAAAAGGCTTCAAGGTACTGCTCTGTTTTCTTATTTAAAGTCTGTGTTTCTGCACCATACAGGAACATTGAATAAATACATTTGACAGTTAAAGTGTGGGTGTTGGATGGTCTAGAAATAAAATATCAACTGGAAGGTTCCGGATTCGATTCCAAACATAGGCAATGGAAATTTTTATTTTTAAAAATTGAACCCATAGTTTCTTCGTGGCTCTACCCTTCCCCAATCTTGGGTAATGCGATTCAATGTCTAGCCCTCTCTGGGTAATGAGATCCGGTGTCTAGCCCTCTCTGGGTAATGTGATTCAATGTCTAGCCCTCTCTGGGTAATGCGATCCGATGTCTAGCCCTCTCTGGGTAATGCGTTTCGATGTCTAGCCCTCTCTGGGTAATGCGATCCGATGTCTAGCTTTCTCTGGGTAACGAGATCCGATGTCTAGCCCTCTCTGGGTAGCGAGATCCGATGTCTAGCCTTCTCTGGGTAATGCGATCCGATGTCTAACTCTCTCTGGGTAACGAGATCCGATGTCTAACCTATCTGGGTAACGAGATCCCATGTCTAGCCATCTCTCAGTAAGAGATCCGATGTCTAGCACAACGGCCTGGAGACAGAGAGGTTGTGGAAACATCCCGGCTACACTAGTTGGGATTTTTATTTATGATTTCTTTCCGCGGCAACCACCCCTAGTCCCAGCGGGGCCCGGCTTGAAACGTCAATTACTCACGGACGAAAAACATGAGTACCTCTGAAAACGGAGTTATCTGCCTGTGCGGCGAGGGACCCCTGTGCACACGGCTGCCAGGGAAAAGCGGATTAACATGCAAAATTCAGTTCCTAGTCTCTAGGGACTTCGTTAGAAATGTAGCTGGTGAACGCAAAAAAAAGGAAAAGCAACACTCAAATTGTAAATTCTAGACACAATTTGTATTTTCTCGTCAAACTTACTTTATTGCGGAAGTTTATTTCTCAAAGAAACATAAGCTGTTAGATAGTACATAACTTTCACAAATTATTGACTAACGTTTCTCATGTCTTAAAATAAAAAAAAAAAAAACTCTTCGTTGCTAATTTGCAATTAAGCTATTTGTTATTATATTAACTACATTTTTCGCTTGACATCTCAATTTTGATTGAAGTACTGGTTCAGGCATGCAGATGAGTCTGTAATGAGATAACTTCATTTTTTTTTCTTTCTTAGGACGAAGCGAGTTCATTAGTGAGAGTGGTAGATTTGATACAATATTTTCTATGCAATGTCGTTATTGAAAATGTTATCGTTGGAAAATCCGCACTCAATGTGTGTGTCAGGACTGAGCTAGCATTACTTTTCCAGATCATGAATAGCAATTTGTATAATGCAGATTATATTTCTTTTAAAATGAGGTTTGAAAATATACCAAGTTGTGGAACAGGTGATTGATGTTGAAAGTTTTTGTTTTTTTACAGAGTAATATGAGGAAACACACATAGGTTTACACAATAACGATCACGGAACAACAGTTGGATGGGAGGGCAAGAATTATAACTTTTGCTGATGACATTCTGGTATATCGACAGGGAAGAGACCCGGGAAATCGCGCAACACTGCAAAACGAACTCGATCGCATCTATTCCTGGTGGGGAGTACCAGGTGTCATGATTAATCCGATGATTGTTAAGGGAGAACCATACAACTGTAGCTTTTTAGGATTAACAAAGGTGTAAATTTGATAAACCAATAAATAAATAATAGGTAGAGTAACCTTAGTTTACGTCCCTGCACATCCGGGAGTACGGGGAAATGAAAAAGCGGACAAGTTGGCTAGCTGTGCTGTCGTTGAGGACGGTCAACAAATGGATCGAGCGAACGTCATCAATTCCCTCCGAGATGTGGGAAGGGCACAGGCCTTCGGCAACCATGAGTCCACGTCACTCATTCGGATGAAAGTTAAGATGGGCACAGTCAGAAATGAGGAAATTAGGGAGCATATAGGATGACTTATCAACCAATACAGAACTGGAGACGTCAATCGCTGGACACTGCATGACTTGCTGAGGAGGGGTTCTGAGCACCTATGGACATGTTCGGAGTGCAATGATGATAAGCTGTAAAATAACCCTATAATATATGAGTGTAAATTTCACTGTATCACAGTTTACAGCGACAATATATTGTTCTCAGTCTTTTCACGTTTTTAGACACTATATTTGTCGATTATTAGACGCTTGATCAGGTTTGTGACGTAAAGTTTTTAACAGCTTTAGTTTACTTATTCAAAAGTGCCTGCAATCAGCTATGAATTACAACACTGACTGCCGTCAGCTATTCTCTGTATGCTTTTCGCGTCCTCTACTTACTAAGTGAGTCATAGTTTGTTAGAGATACAGGGAACTGTTAATGTCATTTTGATAAGAAACGAGCATGTTACACGAAATTAATAATTGCAGGAACACACTTTAAGGTTAAGTATCTAAGAGGATTGGTACACGCATAGCGACAATTTAGAAATAGAAAATAAATATAGTAAAAGATAGCAGAATGAAGAATAAATGTAAGCTGAAACAGAGCGATCACGGACAAAGAAGTCAGTATAATAGTTTAATTTTATCTTAATCAATAGAGCACTATCATTTCACATCAGAAAAGTCCATAAGTACGCAGATCTCTCCCGAAGAATATCAATCAACATGTAGGGATTAACGACAGCAGTGTTTTGTTGGTTGATAAGTCTTCTTTGGATTCCTGCACAACACTATTGTCTAACGTCTCCCATCTTGAAATATTTTTTATGTCTGTGGATTCAGTATCATTTTGTGAGTTGTTTTTTTTTTTGGTCCAGTGTCCTTGAGGGCATTCAGAAAATCTAGCGGTCAATTTTCCTTCCACATTCAACATCAGCCAAACTGGTAAGTCTGTCAGCAAGTTAATTACCTCTTACACCTGCGTGCCGTTAAATGAAAATGAAGCAGCCACTTTTTAGAATAAACCTACCAGGAGACTCTAACCACTGCCGTCGAGTACAACCAATTGCGGTCTTTCTGAGTATACTCATTAAGTAACTGAGGAAACAAACATATTTACAAGCAAATCTCAAAAAAAAAAAAAGAAAAAAAAAGTGGTATGGTGACAGCTTTACTTTGTAATGGATAAAACAAAAATCGACGTTTTTGCCAAGTAGGCCTTCAGCTGGAACAACAAACAACAACACAGATAATATATATAAATGATATGTAAACAAATCCAACTTCACCCATTTGGAGGCTTGACCACGCTCTGGAACACAGGGAAGTGAACTTTTTAAAATTTCCTTTCTTGAGTATCTAGCATACAATCGCCATGTTGTTGGATTTGTTTGCATATCCTTATATATATTTTGTGTTGTTGTTTGTTCCAGCTGACGGCCTACTTGGCCGAAACGTTGATTTTTGTTTTGTTCATTACTACGTAAAGCTGTCACCATACCACGTTTTTTTTTTAATTGCTATTAACATCAGCTTTACAGCAGCTTCGCATCTCTATGCATCTTGATGCCTTTATTTCTTTACATATTTATAAGGCTGTGTCTCAAACCATATTAATGCTTTAGTTACAGCATTAATTTCATTGGCCAAGCTACTTGTAGTCAATGTAAAAGCACCACTGCATTCTTTCACAGTTCTGCCTCCAACATGAGCTGTGAAAGCCCACGATCTCTGTACGTGCCGAATAACAGACCGATCTGTGTAAATAACTGCGTCACTATCAGAAGAGTTCTTCAAGGTCAAGGCCTACATTTCTTCGCCAACGACAAATGGATTTTGTTGTCTGTAGACAACATCTTATCTAGCGCCATGACGACGAAAAATAATGGTAATGCTTCATGAGACAAGAAGAGTCACAATCACAAATGAGAATATTAGGAAAAGAGATGAGGCTAACAACAGGTGTTGGATCGTTTTAAGAAACAACAGATGAAATGGTTTGTACATGTAGCACGATCAGCAACAGGGATCACCTTTCAGAGAAAAGCTTAAGCAATATAACAGACCTAGAGGATGATGGAGTAATGAAATATCAGCTATTGCAATGGAATCCCTACAGAAGACCTTATACGGAAAATTGTCCCGAACACTTCTTATTTTCCTAAACGCTGAAAGACAATATCACAGTCCATTCTCAAATACCCAAACTCAACATAAATTTTCTCATAAACTATTTGCTTTAGTGCCGAGATTTGTTTCATGCAGTCTTAGATTTTCCTGGACCTTATGAAATTGGAAATTATTTAGTTGAAAGAGAAAGTTGATTTTTCAAATATGAGTATTTCTTATATAATTTGTGTACTAGAGCAAATATGTGCAAGAAACATTAGATTTTACAGTAATACACGTCAACTATTGTTTGATGAGCACGATAAAAAAAGGGGAGGCGGCCTCTATACGCAGGCAATGGGTAGAGTCGTTGCAGAAATCCAAAATACGCAAGGTCACCTTTGTTTATGTCCCTGGACATGCTGGAGTACGGGGAAATGAAAGAGCGGACAGGTTGGCTAGCTGTGCTGTCGTTGAGGACGGGCATCCACGTCACTTCTTCGGATGATGGAAATGGGAGTTACGATGGGCACAGCCAGAAATGAGAAACTTAGCGGCCGTATAAGAAGACTTATCAACCAACACAGAACTGGAGTCGTCAGTCGCTGGACACTGCGGGAATTGCTGAGGATGAGTTCTGAGCACCTATGGACATGTTCGGAGTGCAATGATGATGACCTGCAAATAACTCAATAACTCAATACACGTCAAACTTTACGGTGTTACGTAATTGGTGATTCGAAGAGACGTATCACACTGCATAGAGAAGGGCGGAGTTTCCCTTTTTAACATCATATTTTACCTCGCCAGAATAAAGCATCTTGTTCATTCTGTAATGTTTCTATTAACAATGTCAGGGATGTTTCCCATTAATTTGAGAACGTGCTGTTTTTTCCCCATAAAGGGTATTTGTATGATACAACAGGTTGGGGTTTCGTCGAACGAGATTCGCCGGTTGTGGACTTCATTCAGAAGTTTACGAATCTCAGATATTATTGGCTGGAGAACATGCAAATAAACTCCCAACCAATGCTCTTCCTCTTACCGAACCACATGCTCTTCACATTTCATTGAGTTCTTAACGTCTGTCTGTAAGATGTCATCATGTACCAAGTTTTTAAAATCACATATTTTAAACGTGGTGTTTTCAGCTGTCACTTGTCCTTTGACTTTGACCTACCTATGCTCTGGTGGATCTAGGTGCAAATGGTAAAGTGAAAGTCGAAGTGTGGCCATGCTCTGTAATTATTTTGTCAATCAAAAATGTCTTTGGCTTCTTCCTTTGTTTCACAAGCTACATCAACTCTGATTTCTACTGGTTGTCGTGAAATCGGACATATTCCTTTGCAAGCAATGTCTTGATTTGATCTTTGTGCTTGATGAAGGCTGGAACTTTGTCTTGTTGTTCTACTGCATTGTCCGTAACCAAGCATAACGGTTTATAACAGGGTGAGCAGAATAATGTTCAATTCTTCAAAAATCAATCCAATTCATGAAAAAATGGCAATTTATTTCAGAGTCATAGTTCATAGCGTCTGTAGAATTTACTTATGAAAGAAGCTAAGTTTGCTGAACAAATGCTTTCATTTGATACTGTCAGTATCTGTTATTATAATGCGCTATCCTTGTTCTCAAAGGTATGGTGAGCATTAACCCCCCGTTTCATCCAACTATACGATCTCGTAGCCTTCCATCTTACTCTCTCGGATCCGCCTCGTGTATTTATTTCAAGAAGCGATCAATCTTTACAAACAATGTTCCTGCCATCTTCAGTTTTTCGAAAAGTGTTTCTTAAACATTTCTTAAAACTTTCCACAGAGTAGTTTTTGAAAGTTTGGTACTGCATTCGGATTTTAGCTTAATTTTCGGTTTGCGGAGAGTAACAAATTGATTTGCCTGAGGCATTTTCAAATCATAACGTCTAAAACATCTTTGTCAAAATCCTCGTTTTCTTTATCTTCTTTAATTGGGGCAGCTTTTTCAAATTCAAAGTCCTGTCTTATCCACCGGATAAAAAGATTTTCTATCAACACCCAGCGAGTGTTGTGTTTTGTTTTCTGGTTCTTGATATTATGATATAATACATCCCTCTTTGAATCATTGCAGAAGTGTCTGAACACAATTAAAGTTATTTTTCATAATGCTGATTTTAAACTTTAAATTCATTTAGGATTTAGAAAATTGAGATAACTCACTATTTTAGCACTTCAGAAAAATAAACTGTTTTGTGAGACGCCTGTCATCATCATCATGTGCTGTACCGGTTGGCGTTGGCGATCATGTCCCTCCACAATCTTCTATCCACAGTGCATCGTATGAGTTCTGTTGTTGACTATTTTCCATGCCATGACACCAAGCGATCCAGTATTTTCTTTCTTTGTCGTCCGCGATCTCTCTTTCCTTTTATTTAGCCAGTTGTAACCAAGTATTCCAACTTTCCTCTTCTCATGATGTGCCAAAAAAAATGTTGATTGCTTCTTTCTGATGTTTTTTAAAAGCTCCCTTTTTGTGTTGGCCTCTTTGAGAACTTCCTCATTGGTCTTTTTAGTTGTCCGGGGAACTTTCAACATTCTTCTGAGAAATCCCATCTCTGTGGTCTCTAATCGTCTTTTAATATTTGTTTGTCTATTGTCCATGATTCACTTCCATAGGTCAGAATTGGTTCTATATAGCATCAATGAACTCTCTTTCTCATTTCTATTGACATAGATTTGTTGCATAAGATATTTTTCAATTTCTGAAATGCTATTTTGGCCTGAGCTATTCTGCTTTTTATTTCTGTGTTGCATCTTCCATCTGATGTTATCGCTGTGCCCAAGTATTTCAAACGTTGCACTTGTTTCATATTTGTCTTGTTTATTTTTATGCTGCATGATGGTGATGATTGTTTCTTCGATATAACCATTACTTCTGTTTTCTTACAATTCAGACTGAGACCTTTTTTGTTGCTTTCTTTGACTATTATATCTATCATTTCTTGTAGCTCATTCTCTGTCTCTGCTATTAAGACTGTGTCATCCGCATATCGCAAATTATTTATGTTGTGACCGTTGACTTCAATAAGACGCCTGTACTATGAGTATTAACACCGATCGAACATTAACAGATATATGCTGGTAAGGTTACTCGCTGTTTTCGGCCCGGGTATCCCTTGCACTTGGAAACTTTGAGATACTTAGTTTTTTCGCTTCAAATTTGAAAGTTTGCTTCAAGTTTTGATCCCCCACAGAGGAATGGTGATTCCAAACACAAGTTGACCGTTTCAAGATTGTGTCCCTTTACCTACTGCTATATCTTTTTTAGGAGAGCTCGTAGTCGAAGTCTTGTCGGCCTCCAAACAATAAGAACGCGGGTTCGAATCCTGCTGGGCTTGAAAGTTTTTATTTCTATCAGTGTTCGAAGAAACAAAACTCGGACCTGAAAACCTCGTGGCGACATCTCAGAACAAGCGACCTTATATGTCCCACTGATAATGCCGTAGGTATCTTGTTGTTTCTTTTAACCCTGTTTTTATACCAATAGTGGTTGTTAACCATTGGTTTGGTCTATTCAGCATTAATCTCCATGCCATAAACTTTCGCTGTCCTTTTAACACACCTTATCGGATCTACTAAATCGTGTTTATACTACTGAAAGCTATTCAACTAAAATGAATGCGTATTGAAGAAAATAATATGTTAAATTATAGCGAGAGGGACAAGAATAGAAATACGATTTTATTAGTATTTGATACATTAATGTGTATTTAGCAAAGAAGTCCATGAAAACTTAAACATCATTGGCATAGGACATTATAAGCGGAGGAAAGAAAAGAGGGGCATGAAGTTTAAAAAAAATGGTTCGTTAATATTTTAATGCGAAGTGATTGCTTGGTGTAAAATAAATAAATACAAGGTGTGATAGGTTGAATGTCAATGTTATAGAGCAGGACACACGATGCATGTAAAATTGTCATTAAAAAGTGCTACATGATTCTTCTTTAATGTAACACATACACTGTCCACCATTATGCCGTTGGTTCATTTTATAGTTGACTTGTATAACCACCTGATCGATGTCAGACTAACTACACGCATTCTGGGGAAAGAGTTAACATCATTTCCGGTTATCGCCTCGCGCAGAACTCTCTTTTGCTGACGAACTACACGTCCCAGTCTCACCAAAATCAAACAAATTATTTCTCTTTCTAACAGACCACAGACTGCCCACGCGGTATTCTTTGGATTATAAATAAATTAGTAATTTACGTTCTGTGGACAACATTTTTAGTTGCTACTTTTGTATTACAGTTTAAAAAGTGCTGTTTATATTTCGTTTCGTACGGGCTACCAAGTTAATGCATGAGGTTGCCACCATATTATCGTACTTATTAAAAGTTACTGACATATCCTACTACACACATGTGCCAAAAATGCTGTTGAAAACATTGTTACTCCATCCAAAGCCAGATGTGTAATACTGGCAAGGCAGTTGTTAAGCCGTTCCGTTGCAGGATTTGCATTTTGCATACTTTTGTCTGGGTTTGCTTGGGTTTCCTCGATGCTTGAAGCCTGATCGTTGTTGTAATTGTAGCTAGTAAGGCTTCACTCTCATTATGAGACTACGGAACAATGCTGTTTTCCGTATTTAATCAAATTAATTGTTTAATTGAAAACGTGGTTCCATAATTTTCTTTATGGCAATTTTTCTCATTCTGTTTCTCCTAATGAAGTCAATGCTCCTTTGATGTGTGTTTTCTCACACATTTCACCCCACATGTTGGAGTCAGTTTTCCTCCCTACAAACCATGTTTGGCAATACAGCATAGTGACCTCACTCCAGTTTCCTGGAAAACACACATTAAAACAAAGAAAGCAATCGAAACAGCTTCAACAAATAAGCTAGTCTCTGCAAAAACAGGGCACGTTTTTTTTTTGTTTTGCATTATCGATTGGGGTTAGCAAGGTCGAACTTCAGCGCGAGCCAAGCAGGCTGCATAGGCGACAATTGAAAATGACATCACTGAAAAGAAAGTGCCTGCAGTCATTCCCAAATCTAACTCACTCGAATAAAGCGAACAAAAACACATAACAACCTATCAAAGCACCAACAATCTATTTTAGTGTTAACATTCTCTAAAGAGGCATACGATAAAAGCCGCCATCTTTTCGGGAAGCCCCCAACAATTTCATAAATATCGAAACCATTAAAAAGAAAGATAAGTGTAATAGAGGAACTGCTTACCCCCGTAGTTTCTGTCTCTTCGATATACTCATTTTATCGTTCGCAAGTTCTATTATATTAAGATGATCATCACTGTACTCCGGTCACTTCCATGGGTCTTCTCTAAATACTGAGACCTTTATGAGAGAACCCTGATCCACTTGAACAATCTCCGACCTGAGATCCATTGGGGTGGGTCTATATCAACTCTGTCCAGGCAGCGACTGATTTGGTCTACTCTTATCGACTTTTAACGGTCAAGATTTATTTAGCGTGCGCAGAGTGCGCACAAGATTTCCTGTTTTAAAAATCGTTGTCTGAGTGAGCTAAACATGGAATTTCTCCACCCAGAGACTTGGGGAGAGCAAAGCCGCGTAGAAATCACGAATTCGAAGACAACAATTCCCCCAGCCTGTGCAGGGACTCGAACCCGAATTTTCCTGACTAGAGGAAGATGTCTTACTTTAGACCATAAAGACTCACCCTCCCCCGACCTTTTCACAAGTATAATGAAATACGTTCGGACAACCCGTGTTCGATTCCCGCTGGGAGCAGTGTGAGTGGTACTCGTGGTTGAAAAAAAAAATACCCCCACAGTCGACCCAGCCGTTAGCAGAAATGGGTACCAGGGTATTACCTTTGGAATGTGAGGAATGTCGCCTCGCATTGTGAGTTTCGGTGCTGGAAGTCACACTATACAGAAATCTCCGAACATTTCTGGATAGGCGGCCGAGCACATATAGGTGAAAACTCGCGTGCTAAGACACCCGGTTTAAGTCTCGTACTTTATCTTTACATTACAGTTATGTGATGTTGCAGTTTTTATTTACTTTAATTTTGAAATGGGATTTATCAATTTGAAGCACACTGACTTCTTTATGGCACAATACTGAAACTTTGTTTATAATTTGTTAGTGTTTATTGTGATACCCTTTGACTGTGGTAAGTCATACAGGAGAACAGGGTACGTAACAGAATTTGGAAATATATTACACGAACGAGGAAAAAAAAAGGGGGGGGGGGCGGTAGCGTTTCTCCAAAAAAGAATTAATATTTATTTATCTGTTATTAAACTCACGGGGCATGTCCAGCGAATGGAAGAAAACTAGATCCCCAGGCAAATATTACATGCTGAACTAACACACGGAAAAAGACAAATCGACAAACCTAAACTACGAGATATATATATAGAGATATCTGTAAAATCATCTCTGAATAACTTCTCCATCTGTGAAAATGACTGGGAACATCTGGCAAGTGGTAGCACATCATGAAGAGCATGTATAAGGAATGGTATAACATCATTTGAGACTGTGCTGAGGCAAAACTTAGAAGAGAAAAGATTTATGAAAAAGGATGGGAAAACCCTGTGGATTAGTGGGCCTGACTTGTTCATTCTGTGACTGTGTGTGTTTGTCAAACATTGATAGAATTAGCCACGAGAGAAGCTGTTCGACAAAAACAACACCTAAAAAAAAATACACAATAGCCTCCACTAGATCGTCTGACAAGACGAAAAGGGTCATATATGTATATTATACTCATGCAAAATAATGACATGTGCATCACGTTGTGTTTGTACTGCTCGAAATGCGCTCTTTATTTTCTGCAGTCCCCAGGTAGCCGTGACAGAACACAGTAGATAGGATAAGCGTCTCACAGATACATTTCTATTTTTTTTTAAATATTTTTTTTTAGGTTATACCATTACAGATAAGTGAACAGTATAGCATGTTAGTGAGAACATTTACAGTGTATCTTCTTTTATATATATATATTTTTTTTTTTTGGGGGGGGGGGTGGCGGGGTGGCGCCTGTTTGCAGCATTTTGGCACAATTAAGTGTTATGTTGCTACTTTATAACTATACGCACGAGCAATACAATTATTTTGTCAATTATTGTGTATTTGGCTATATATCTAATTTCATGTCGACTGTCATCTTTATCATATTTTTTGCAATGTAGTATTGTACTGGTGGTGAGTAAGCATCGATTTAACATGCTACACAAAAGTAAGGATTCTTAGCATTTTGGTGTGCCAGGTTGCCCCCCCCCCCCCACCCCCCGATCTCACTTCGTCAGACTAAACGGATTAGTCTGTTTCTAGGAGCACCGCGAAGACTTGTTGGACTAGGATGTGGATAGATATAGCTCACCAAACATTAGCGTAAGCAGTCAGCTATGAGTCGCTTTCGACCTTGTTGCTGACAGGCACGAATTTAAAATCAACTTCTAGCATAACAGTCCCTGCTACAGGTGGAACATATGGGATCAGATATGGTCATAATGGTTATAACTGTTTCCTTCTTCAGAGTGTTTTCCTAGTGTCTGGTTTCTGAGACGAAATGCGCGTGTAATGGAGAGAAAAATCTAAAAAGTGAAGCATTCTATGAAAGAAGTGTGAAATATTTCAACTAGCAAGTCTCAACTAATTGGCTGTAGTTATAGTCTATAGTATATACACTGACTGTTCTAAGGATCATTTCTTTCACTTTTCACTTCTTGGAACTAAAGGATGCCCCGTAACATGTACACTCATTTGGCAGTGAAGTATTACTCTTTATTTCACTTTGCCACAGCATTTTCTTAACATTTGTCCTGTGGGTTCCAAGGCATGTGTATGTGTGGCTTTCTTGTTACGTTGTTTTTATGAGACTATGAAAGATTCTGATTTATTTCAAGCTCTTTTCAAATTATAATCTTTAGCTTTGTTGCCAGCTGTTGTGCTCTCAATAACATTATTATTTTGTATAATTTCCATCTAACTATAGGATCGAGAATTTACATAAGAGACAGTTGTAGAGGCTCAAAAATGAGAATTAGTTCATTATCATTGTTTCTAGATTATTTTGATCAGTTTTACATTCATTAAACAAAAGTTATTATGGGAAACTCCGAGAAAAAGCAAAGACAAATGTGATAAATATAGTTAGAAGTATAGGAAACGTGACAGATCTAGCTAAAAGTATAGGAAATGTGACGGATATAGCTAGAAGTATAGGAAATGTGACGGATATAGCTAGAAGTATAGGAAATGTGACGGATATAGCTAGAAGTATAGGAAATGTGACAGATCTAGCTAGAAGTATAGGAAATGTGACAGATATAGCTAGAAGTATAGGAAATGTGATGTGAAACATGCACAAACAAAAGAGAAACGTATTATCTTCAGCGCTGGTTCTCGTCAGTTTCGATGTTCAAACCTCTCATCTTTAATTGAGGAATTGTAGGCTTAACTCTTCCCTTGAATGAATTACATAATCTTTATGTATTATTACCATGTCTACTTGATTCGCTCCACGGTTTGTTTTCTCAACCAGCATTATGACTATATTTAGTGTCTATTTAGTTTCTCTTATCTTGTGCCATATTTTACTTTTATTCTTTAGCTTTGATTAAATTGATTGGTTGAAACATTGATTTTGTCTGCTATGTACATAAAAAAATGATTAAACACTTTACTTCTTTTTCACTAAATTTTATATAAAGCTCAACTATCATAAGCTTAAATTATGTGTTTATTTTAGGGAGCCGCAATAGCTCAATGGTTAGTGAACTGGACTACAAAGCACAAGAGGTAGGGTTCGATCCCAACCGACTGCTTCCGGGTTCACTCAGCCTTTAATGGATACCGGATTTTTTTTTCTGGGAAAGTAAAGCGGCACGGGCGTAATACCGACCACATTATCCCAAAAATCATATGCCGAAGGTTTGTAAAAATTTATGGTCACTAACACCATATACGATATACGCCACTTGGCGTGACGGGGGCACGTTACTTTTTTCATGTTTTATTTTATATGGAACTCGCAAGTCTATATTGTTAAACAAAAGTTGGTACAAGGTCAAGTTGTACTTCAACATGTACTTTCCCCCCTCATAATTGGTAACGTAATAGCTTAATTTTAGT
Organism: Megaustenia siamemsis; assembly: GCA_032433765.1. NCBI lineage: Eukaryota > Metazoa > Mollusca > Gastropoda > Stylommatophora > Ariophantidae > Megaustenia > Megaustenia siamemsis. Next base: position 134,006,291 of record JAVIAB010000092.1, read on the forward strand.
CCTTTTAATCTACTAATAATACAAGAAATACAGTTTTGAAGTGTTCATGATTTCTATAACAAAAATGCACATTTGATATTGATTTAGCCTTCAACATTGAAACTGCACGAGGAAATATACCAACGCTGGAAATAATATTAAACAGTGGTTCATATTCTGTGTTTAATTAAATATACATTCTCAGGTAGGATTATCTTACCAAAGCTTTTTGAGTTGTCGGTTGATGACCGATTTTCTATCGCGAATGCCTTGAGCATTTCTGAGTGTCAAAATAGTTGTCAGAACTGTGTGAGATTTATTGTTTCATTTTTGTTGTTGCTGTCGATGTAAAATATATCTAATTAAATTTGTTAAGAATTTGAAGCAAGCGGCCTTTATCTTTCTCTCTCTCTCTCTATCTCTCTCTCTCTCTCTCTATCTATCTCTATATATATATATATATATATATATATATATATATATATATACATTGTATATATATATATCTTAATCTCTCTCTGTCCTTTTGTGACTGTTTAATATTTTTCTTTTAATTTTCTCTCTATAAATTTCTTTATCTCGTTCCTTTTTTCTCTTATATTTTACAACACTGTTTTCTTTTCTTTTTTTTCTCTCTCATTCTCACTATTTCTATATATTTTCTTTCTGTCTCTTTCTCTCTTTCCATCTGTCTGTATATTTATCGGTTTCTCCACTTTCACCTCGTTTATCCGTATGTGTTTTTATTGAAATCATCATTACGTTAAGGTAGGAAGCTTTCTTTACGCTCAAATTGTTACCCCTTTGAACAATGGAACTTTTAAATGTATCTATATTTTGTTTGTTAAAGAAATCTTCACTATTAGGTACATGTGTTGCGGCATAAAAACTCTTGACAACACAAAAACTGTAAGCTGTCAGTGACTCGTAGCTGACTGTTTACGTTATAATCAGAAACTTAATACTTACTAATTGAGAAACTTTAACTAATTAATATTTTATGTCACAGCACGGGAGCAAAAGTGCTGGGCAGCAACAAAAATGAAAACTGTCAACCAATTATACCTGGTGTCTAACACCAGAATCGGTTAACGAGAACTATCCAAAAACTACTCCAATTCTTCGCGGTAAAAGTAGTAAAGTGCCCCCGTCACGCCAAGTGGCGTATAGGGAAATATGGTGTTAGTGACCCTATATTTTACAGACCTTCAGCACATGATTTTTGGGGTAATGTGGTCGGTATTACACCCGTGCTGCCTTACTTTCCCAGAAAAAAAATCCGGTACCCATTTAAGGCTGGGTGAACCCGGAAGCCGTCGGTTGGGATCGAACCCTACCCCTTGTCCTTTGTAGTCCAGTTCACTAACCACTGAGCTATCGTGGCTCCAATTCATCTCGGTGCCCCTTATAAAAGATTAAATACTTTGGCCAAGAAACGACGACATGTTAGTGATGGGAGATTTTAATGGAACGCTTGGAACAGTGAGAATGGAGATTTCTTAGGACCCTTTGGCGATAGAACAGCTGAAATAAACGAAAATGGAAGCAGACTGCTGGAAATACGTAATCAAAATGATTTATTTATCACCAACACATTCTTCAACCACAGAGAGTCGCATGTATACACCTGGTACAAATGGAATGACACAACATACAGAAGCCAAACAGATTTTATACTAACAAGACAACATAACAAGAAAAGAGTAACCGACAGTAGAACAATCTCTAACATCACGGATGGCACGGACCAGAAGATGGTTATAATCACACTCAGACAGCCAAAAATAAAAAGAATATACGAAAACAAACAAAGAAGCGAAAAGAACAGACAATAAAAATAAAACAATTAAAAGATCAAGAATCAAGGAAAACCTTAGAAGAAAAACTAAGAGGAATTCAAGAAACTCCCTATAAAATATGTGCCTTAGTTCGAAAAAAAGGGTAAATTTTTTATCAAAGAAGCTAAGCAAAGAATTGGACAGAATTTGGACAAAACATTTGCAGGGACTTGAAGACAGCCACAAGAGATTTCTACAAAGCAGTAAAAGCCACAAGAGCGAGAAAAGAAAACCATGATCATGAAAACTGAGCTCATAAATGACAAAGACGGACAGCCAATATCAAATAACCAACATATGCAACAGAGATGGAAAGAATATTTTGAAGACCTGTTCAACATAAAAATTACCAATAAGACAATAAAAAACCACACTAGAACGCACGAATACTTAACCCAACATCATGAAAGAGGAAATCGAAGAAGTAATTAAATGTGCACAAAGAAATAAAGCACCGGGGATAGATAAAATACAAATAGAAATAATAGCAGCAGCAGGAGAAACAGGAGTGACATGGCTACACAGAATATTTAATGCAACATGACACCATCAACAAGCCCCAGAAGACTGGTAACAGGCAATCATCGTACCAATATGGAAAAAAGAAAGGTAGCAAAAGAGATTGCAATCAATATAGAGATATATCTCTTTTCAGCCATGTAGGAAATCTATACACCAAAATCATGGAAAAATACTGAGACCAATAAAAGAACTACAGTTAAACGATTCTCAAATGGGGTTCCGGAAAAAAAAAAACAGAGGATGTACTGACGCTCTATTCACATTATAACAGCTTGCAGAAAAAAACGACAGAACACACAATTTATACGTAGCTTTCATTGACCAGGAAAAAAAAACATTCGAAAGAGTAAACAGAGAACAACTGTGTGAGATACTAACAATATATGGAGTAAGCCAGACATCTAACCAACCTAATTAAAAGCCTCTACATCAACATCAGCTGCAGGGTCAGAACAGTAGCACACCATACAGATCACGTGGAAGTTAGATCAGGTATAAGACAGGGGTGCGTACTATCCCCCCTACTGTTTATTACATACATGGACTATATATGCAAGTTAGTCAAGCCATCAGAACAGAGGAGATCAACGAGATTTTATTTGCAGACGATCAGGCACTAATACATGAAACAAAAGAAGACCTACAAGAACACTTAAACAAACTCAACACCTCAGGCACAAAATACAACATGAAATCAACATCAACAAAAGTCATGAATGTCGCCAAGAATAAACAGAACATAAACATAACTATAGAAGGCAGGTAACTAAAACAAATAGAGGAATTCAAATACCTAGGAAGTTTAGTAACAAACGATAATTCACAAACAGCAGAGATAGAATCAGGATACAACAAAGCTGGTCAAATCATTGGACAGTTATTACCCCTATTGTCCACCAAGGAAATAACTCTGGAGGCAAAACGAGCACTATACAATACAATCTTCATCCCAACGTTGTGCTACCAATGCCAGACCTGAACCCTAGATACAAGAACAATAAGAAAAATAACCTCTACTGAGATGAAATGTGTTAGACGAATGACATAAAGCAGTCTGAGAGATAAGATCAGAAATGAAGAATTGAGAAAAAAAGCTAGGAATAGCTCCCTCCATGGAATATATAAAGACAAAACAGATATAATGGTTTGGCCACGTGACAAGCAGAAAGATCAAAACACAACACAACGAGCCTTCAGGAAACGTTGTGAGAATACCAACCAAATGGTCGACAACGAAAACGATGGTTCGGTGGAATGTTAGAAGCACTAGGAAACATAACAGCAGCAGCAGAGGCGAACAGAAGAGCAAAAGACCGCAAATTATATCTCCCCTCGACGCTGAAAGGCAGATGAGGAAGGAAAGAAGAGAAGAAGATGAGGTATCGACAAGGAAGGCAACCCGATACTCAAATTGTCATGCCAAAGACGGTCGTTTTGGGTTGAAAAGTGAAAATATCACAGCTTTACTACAAACGGCTAGGCAATGCGTGTATGCCCACGTACCTCCTTGTAAGGATGGATGACGAAGAAGAGTAATTATTATCTTAGTCATCGGATGAACGCAGAGAAGAAGACATTACAACACCTCCCAGCGAAGACCTGGATTGACCACTTTTAGAGCTCGATAAAACGACTGTCAACCTGTTGACCAATAATGTCATTCTGAAATTTGAATGCGGATTCCTTTAAATCACATACTCAAAAGTCTACGCCCATTTAAGTGGCATGTGGCGAAAGTAGAAGTAGAAGAAAAAACTGTAGAACCAGGGTATAATTTAAAATTATTTAAACTACTTTTGACATTATTGTTGATAGCACCTGACATTTGTGGAAATTGTTTGCGCATTGACCGATTCATCTACATGTTATAATGTATGTATTCGATTGTTTATTTATGTGTGTGAGTGTGTAGTAGATTATGAATGTGCTTGTGTATATTTGCTAATGTATAAATACAAGCATGTGTGCCTGTATTTGTCAGATGTTCGCTAATGGAATTGCCAGTTTGCAATTTTAAATGACATCAAAAATGTCTCCGAGCCGCTTGATTTGTGTTAAATAATACTTGTACTAAAACATCATCGCTATGAATTTACGAGGACATGCACATTTGGTAGCCTCACATTTGAAAATTGACGTAAATTAATTCCTGCTATGTTTTTTCTGCAATTCACTGTCTTTTTTATTGCTGCTTTTATTAAATCAATTACGAGTTGTATAGTTAGTGAAGCTATTTATAGCTTTATATTAAAATACATTGACTTGTGGTCAGAATTGTCTATAATATTTAACTATGTTGAGTAGAAATCTTGAGATTCATCAACACATTTGCTGTAAAAAAATATAGAATATAATATTACTGTCGGGTTACTTTGAGTTTGTAGCTCGAACGTTCATTTCAACTGAATCTAGTTCTTATTCTTGTGGTCACTACCATTGCCATAATATTTGGAAACGGTCGTTATGTGCCCCATCTTTTCTAGATCACACAAGACGTTTTAAGCAGAGCTTACAATCTCCGTTACAACGGTTACGGCTTCATATCCTTTTTTTTTTTTTTCCTTTTATTTTCAGTTGATTAAAATATTAGTAATGCTCGCAGTTTTACTTCTTGAAATTTATCCCGAAATTTGACTTGATAGCCAATTCTTTTTGATCTTAGTGTCAGGGGTTCTTTTACATGTTGATCGTATCACATGTATTGGGTAGGACTATGCACAAGATTCAACATACAATGTGATTAAAGATGGCTGCAGTGAAATTATCTAAATAGTTCCACTAAAAGTTGAATTGAATATGCCTGCATGTATGTCAAACAATCTATCCTCAATGTTGCACAACTAACCTGATTTTCCTGAATAGCTGTGTATTAATGAGTATTTTGGTATATTTCTGTTAATATATTTGATGTGTTGATCTTTCATTGACATGCATCGTTTAAATTATATTTTAAAATTACAATAGTTAAATGAATGA